>CAICTM010002206.1:0-17085 GCA_903772945.1 Seminavis robusta
AATCACTGGTATTCGTGCGTTGGCTTGGAGGGATCTTTGTGGGGATGTAACTTTTGGAATATAGCTCTGATTGACTTACTTCCAAGCACAATAGTGCTTGTCTTGATGAGCTTGATACAGACATGATGTTAGTTTATGCTTTTGTTGGTTTGGTTAGTAATCTGTGTTTTGTAGTGACAGATCCAGTGGCGGGGCTCCACTTGGTTTCGGTCCCGCTTGGAAAAGTAGAAGAATGGTACACGGCAAGCAACAGACAGTCTGCTGGCACGTAGACGACTGCAAGCTTAGCCACAAGAACTCGAAGGTGAACAACCAGCTGATCCAAGTGCTTCGTGATGAGTATGAAAGCATATTCGAGGACGGCACTGGAGAGATGGCGGTGAGCCGAGGAAAGCTCCACACGTATCTAGGCATGACCATAGATGAAAGGTCAATGCAATGTGTCAATGTACAAGTACATTGACGAAATCCTAGAAGCCTTCGAGAAGGCAGCACCAGAAGAAGGGGGCATGAAGACTAGAAGTAGTGCAGCCCCGTGAGCTATTCACAGTAGACGACTCCTGTGAGAAGCTCCCAACAAGCAAAGCAGAACACTTTCACAGCCTGGTGGCTAAGGTGTTGTTCGCTACGAAGAGAGCCCGACCAGACACAGGTACGGCAATCTCGTTCCTCACGACGATAGGCAGGATTGGGATAAACTAGTCCACCTCATGCAGTACATTAGACATACTAGGAAGCTACCATTAGTTCTCAGAGCCGACGGAAGCGGCATATTGAAATGGTATGTGGATGGTTCTTTCGCAGTCCATCCAAACATGAGGGGTCACGCCGGAGGTGGTTTGACCATGGACACAGGTTACCCATTATCGACTTCGACGAAACAGAAGTTGAACACGAGGAGCTCAACTGAGAGTGAACTCGTAGCAGTTGATGACCTGATGCCATTGATCCTTTGGACGAGGCAGTTCCTACGGGAGCAAGGCTATGTAGTTAAGGAAACTATAGTCTATCAGGACAACAAGAGTGCCATACTTCTAGAAAAGAATGGCAAAGCTTCTAGTAGCAAGCGAACGAAGCACATCAACATTAGGTACTTCTTTGTGAGTGACAGAGTCACAAAGAAGGAGATCAGTGTGGACTGGTCTCCAACTGATGACATGGTTGTGGACTTCTGGACGAAACCAAACCAAGGCCGACTGTTCAAACAGAACATCGACAAGTTGATGGGTGTAGTGGAACACTCGAAGCCAGGGCACTCAGTAGGAGGGTCACGGCCGGACAAGAAGGTCCGTTCATTGAAGAAGGAGCACTAAGCAGAGTAAGTAAGCAAGCATGGTCGACCACTAGGACAAGCTCGATGACCACAGGAGTGTGTTGGGAATTCGCCACTAGGGATTCATCCCTTTACCTCAGTACTAGAATTTGATGCCAGTAGCAAAAGCTGGTAGCCCACCCACTTTTTCAGTAGTATCTCAATAGCAACAGTAACAACTAGAAGAGAGCTTAGAGCAACTAACAGGTGCCGTCACTTGATGTTGCTGTATTCGAAACTGGGAAGTTCCGATTACTTGTTGAACCGTGGACTGGGAAGTTCCGGTCACTTGGTATTGCTGTAGCTGGAAACTAGGAAGTTCCGGCTGCATTCTCGTAGACTCGTACTGTGCTCTTGACTGGCTGTGTGAACTGAGCTGGACATCGGTATGCCATTGTCTCAATCGCCAATGATGTGTGGAAACATCAATCCATTCAGGCTTGATACTGGATTTGGAAATCAGGTGAGCATGAGACTCTTCAATAACATGGTAGCTATCTAGAGTCAGCTTGTTCTCCATTGGAATGGAACATGAGCTGTCTCTACTTATTGAATGGTCTGCTATTGCCTTTTCTGAGGATTGGAATCCTCTGGTTCCCTCCTGGGGAATCTTCCTTCATCATGGCATCATCTTCCTTGGAATCGAATGGCTGTGATTTGATATACATGATGTGTACTTGCTTGATGTGGACTTTGGTTCTACCTCTTGTGGATGCGTGCTAGCAACTTGTGGTGTTCCGTCAAACTGTTGCGTGCATGAGCTGGTTCCATGGTGGAACTTTTCCTGTGGAACTGTGGGAATCCTCTGCAGAAGATTTCCCGGTAGCACTGGTGTGTCTACCTATGCTTGGGTAAGTTTGCTCTGCCTTGATAGGCTTTGCGGTTACACTTGCGATCTCTTGGATCTTCTCGCGAGTCAAACTGAATCAATCTCGTGGTCACTGCTTGTGATTTGATCGCTTCTTGTCGTCCGATCTGGTATGATCGTTTCTTGTCAGTCGATCTGGTGTTTCAATCTGGATAGATCGATCGGAAAATTCAAAGGAAATGGAAAAAGGTTTGAGACTTTGATTTTTGGTGGGTATCAATTAGATCAATACCACTCCTGCTGGCACTGCTGGCACACTCCTGTGAGCTAGCCGTGGCAGGACTTGTACTTGTTGTAGCCAAAGCTGGCTTGGTTGGTTTGGACATTGGATGCAACTTGGGGTTGCTAAGGAGCTTGAGGCGGTTCCTCTAAGATTCCTGAGAATCGATAGAACTCAATGTGTCTATCTGTGCTTGGGTAAGGAGGCTCCTGCCTTGGAAAGGCTTTGTAATCCAGTCTCACGTCGTCGTGTCGAATGGCTTGCAATGAGTCCAAAACAAACCTTGGAAGTAGTTGCTCGGCATCCCGCTTGGTAACGAGAAGCTGAGCGGTGGAGATGAGACAATACGGACATTGTCATTATCGGAAAAGTCTTTGTGGCTGGCGCTCCTGCTGAGAGTGATGCCACTCCTGGAAGACTGGTGTCAGATGATACCGTCACTTGGTGTACCTGCGGCTCGGACTGGGAAGTTCGACTGCATTGACACTTGATGGGGCTGGAAGCCCTTTGGTGCCGTCACCTGTGGTGACTGGTGCCATCACTTGGTACGCTTGGTATCATCATTTGGTGTTGCCGTGATTGAGACTGGAAAGTCCGATTGTAGCGACACTGTGGAGAACTGATGTAGTAGCTGGAACTAGGAAGTTCCTGGCTACAATGATACTCTGAGTTGGGGCTGGAAGCCCTTGGAAGGAAGCTCCGATTTGGTGGGCTCCACTGGACCTTGACGTGTCCAGTAGAAAACTTAGCACATCCACTTTTTCAGTAGTATCTCAATAGCAAGACAATGGTAAACTAGAGAGCTTAGTGAATCTAACAGGCCTGCTTTCGGAACAGAGGTACGGTACCGGTTCTTGTGAGTACCATGTGAGTACCGGTTCGTTGCACGACTGATTAAGCAGGAAAAGAAAGGGATCGACAATAGTGATGTGCCATTCCTATTCCACTATCGGCCGGCCAAACGAAGTCGATTAACAAAAAACTGGCTGGTGTATCGTCTCAAGCAGCCTCAGGTTGGTAGGTGAAGCACTTGGTTTCACTCCTACCGCTCCGATATTGGTTGAATCGCATCGATCGGCAGATTTTAGTCTCGATTTTTCCTTCCGTTGGACTTTCTCTGTTCTTGAACTCCACTCTTTCACTCGTCCTTGTCTGCACTGATGTAGCCACTCTTGTGTTGCTATTGCGAACTTGTTAATCCTATAAGCTTTTCCTCCAGAAGGTTTAGTTGTAGATACACAAGAGCTGGGGAATGGAGAACTCAGTCTGATGGAGATCTCCTTCCACTGGTGATGAAGCCACTCAACCAGCACTACTTGCAATGGTTGATGGGGCGCTGACTACCCTGGTACATACCATGCAGGAGCTTGTCTACTGCAGGGCTAGGTTGTACTCTCTGGGTTCACAGGTTACTATTCATTTACTTGATTCTTCTTACTATGCTAGCTAGATAGATCAACTCAACACAAGGCTTCCTCGACAGCAATCCAATGACAGGATGGCTGCTTTTGGAGAGGCAATCCTTCACATGGATCCCTTCTAGAGAGGCTTTGTTGATACCTATCATACCCAAGGTATACATACTATATGTCATGCATACTCTTGGTACCTAGGCTTGCCTCAATAATACATACAGTGCTGGATGATAGCATTGCTGGCTGTACTCTTTGACTGTACACGGGTTTCAGCAATGATGTCACAAAGCTAAGTCTGCACAGCTATGGCGCACCCAGTGGCACATTCATGGATCCCCTTTTGGATCTTATCGTCTTAGGACATGGGTCGTATCTTCGTCCTGACCACATCGGGGGCATTCTGCATCTGATTGGAATTACCAACACCACCATTTTCAGAGCCATGTTTTGTGGACCAGCACTACATTCCAGCTGGAAGAGCCTTCACCAAGCATCCAGTCGACATCTTCCAATGGATGTGTTGAGTGGCTTCAGGGGGAAACCGCGCAGGAGAGTTGTGACATGCTGTGGTCCAGTATTTGAGAATGACTGGAGTGGAGATGGCTTCAAGGAGGGCATGCTTGTTGGGAGATGACAATTTGAGTGGGCCCTGCCACGGGGACCAACCTTCATTTTCGAAGCAGAGGTGTGGGGGGAGTCCAGTAGGGTTGTGATGGGCAATAGTTTTCCTGTAGGTTTTTGAGAGAGTGTCCATACGGACGTTGAGTTGTTCCATGAAGGTGAGTGCATGTCCACAAATTCCATCCATGTGTCCGTCAATGTGTTCAACAGTGAATGTGATGTTACTTGGAGGAGAGCCCAGAGGGCACGAACCATATCAAAGGATTCCATGTTAGGAACAAACCAGGGGTTGAAAACCCGCAGAGATGATTCATTGTCAGCCACACCCAATGTGAACAGATCCAGAGTGAATGTCATGCAATGCCCTTCTAGTACTTAGCTGGTGCTAGAGAGCATTAAAAAAAATATTAATAGGGGTCTAGAGAATAAATAAATGAGTAACTGGTCCATCTAGATCAACATCTACATGTATGTGCATATCACTCCAACTTACCACAATCCGCAATCCACCAAAATTAAAAAGCACAACCATCATTTTGAAGCCTGAAGGAAGAAACAATGCAGAGAACATCAAGACCAAGCAGCATCCAATTTTGTGCTAGGACCATGATTGCAGCACACAGTCAAATGAAGGTTATTCTGGCTTTTGTTGTGATTGTACATGTAGCTCTCTCAATAAGGAGTACTAACGATGTGAACCTCAAGAGGATGGAGGATAATCAAGCAACCAAAGCTCCCTTAATGAGGAGTGCTGATTATGCAAATCTCAACATGATAGTAGAGAATGAAGCAAACACAGCTGTAGAGGAAACAGACAGTAACCAAGGAAGATCCCTCAGTGCTTCCTCTACTGCTGAGGAGTTATCAAAGGAATCAACGACAACATCTGACCAGCATTCTAACAAGACCACGATGTCATTGGTGGTTGGGTTTTGGGCAGCAGAAGAGAATGCAAACCATCACCCTCACCGAGCCGAGATTGAATCTGCCATGCTGGCCAACTTGGACAACCCCGTCTTTGATCAAATGGTGGTAATCCTGGATTCAGTAACACAAACATCCAGCTGTGCACACTTCCTTCAGCGCATGAAAATGCTGCGTGAGCAGTCCACTGTGACGACATCTCGGTCCGTTGAACTGACCTGTATTTCTGTGGAGGGCTCACAACCAAATTATTTTGAAATGTTCAACTACACATTGCATCCTGCGGTCACAGGTGAAATCATCGTTATGAGCAATGCAGATCAAGCCTTTGATGAGACAATCAACTTGGCCAAGCAAATGAAGAACAACCAAGTCTTGGTAACCTCTACTCATGGATACTTCAGCCCAATTGGAGGAACAATGGTTGTACCTGACAAACTCCAAATGCACTACAATCACCATGTTCCTCCTTTAGGTGAGGTTGGTTCCAATATGACATGGGGAAGGTGCTATGTGAACCGTTTCTTAAGGGAAGAGTTTGAGAAAGACGGCAATTACAGTGATTCATGGGATACATTCATCTATCGAAAGGAAATGATCCGCGCTACACTGGCACCCCACCACTTCTTGCGAACTTCTGTGCAGGACCAAAATATTCCTTTCATGATGAATGAAAATGGTGCTGAACATAGTGCACTCGCAAGTTTGGTTCTCAACATCGAACCCAGACCGATATTGTGGAATGTGTGCAAGCAAATCCATAGTTGGCACTTCCATTTGGCTCCCAAAACACATCGAACATCCGAACGAATTTGGCCGTTTTTTGAAGATACTCTGATTTTCAATGGAGATGCTGGCCAGAAGGACCTTATGACTGGTCAACCATACGAGTATGTTCCGAAACCGTGGAAGAATGCCAAGATGTGTACAGACCCCTACTGTCGAGCAAATATATTTGACGGAACAGCAGGATTGGAAGAGGCTGAGGCAAACTTCGATCCTGAATGTCCTTCTGAGAGCTTAAGGAAGGTATTGAACAAACGCGAATTTGAATCAATTTTTTGTTAGTATAAAAGTAGAAAGGTGGGCTTTGCACTGGAAAAAGTCCAATAAGAGTGGGACAACATCAGCGCACATATCTCAAAGTAACTCTCATAAGAATGGTTCGTATTGGCTTTGACAACTCTAACATAAGAGATGTGCTTGTATCCTGAGAAAAGAGGCTGATTTTGGTCCCAGGACAATATGGGACCAAAATCAGCCTCTTTTCTGTTTTGTTTAACACGTGTTAATGCCGTACATCCATTTAGTACCATTTGCAACCAATGGTTGAAGGTGGGTTGGAGTGTTGGCGGTGTACACATGTAGAGAAGCTATATAACCTGGCACGGGACCTAAAGACTTAAGGGTCCTGGTGCCAAATCAACACACCCTCACACTATTATTATGATGTGAGTTGAGTCGATCCAACTTGTTCTGTTGTTGGCAAGTTGGTTGCTTGCATGTTGTGGCATAGATCGTTCTGTGATATAGTGAGAGGCAGGATGCTTGGTGACATACTAAAAGTCTCTCCTTTGTTGGTGATTCGTGGTCGCCAATAGATTGTAAACTAGCCTTGTTCGATTCTATCTATTAAAGTCAGTAGCTCTAAGGGTTTGACTGGAGGTTAGAAACAATTATGAGCTATTGGCTTTGGTGGTTTCTGTCCCCGAACGGCGGTTAGCATTGGTAATTGCCGTTAGAGGATCTGCTGGATCTACATCTAAGTATCGGTCCGGCAAGCCGGGCAGTCATACTGGTTGGCTTCGTGGGACGTGCTTCGTGTGGATATAAGGGTCAATGTCGCAGTGGAACTGGGACTTTAACACACCCTCGCACAAGGAGTACGAAGTGTGGATGTTGATGTAGCTGGTGTGATTGGCTTGGGATGGCATTGGGGAGCTATCTGTGGTGTCAGGTTCATACAGGTAGGTTGGTCGCATGTTCTGGTGATGCTTTGCTGGGTGGTGTTTGGAGGGGTAGTCGGCTAGGTTGAGTGAGCCGGGTTGCCAGTACACTGTGTACTGGTTTTGGTTGACTCGATCTTGCAGCTAGTAGAAGCACATATCAATGGCCTTGGAGCCTTTCTGCTTCACGGTGTCATTGATGATGCCTTCGGCAACTCTCTTTTCTATGCGCATTGGGGTGGCTGGCTGTGAGTGTCCCATGTATTCTAGTGTAATTCGAAGGGGGGCATCCTTCTTGGCCGAATTCGAATGCTGCTCATGTTTCGGCTTCTGCCGTGGAGGTGACTACCATCTTGAGGATGGGCTGATGACAAGGATGGGTCCGTTTTGTAGTGGTGGTTGTGGTGGCGCTGCGTCGTCGCTGCAATAGAAGTACCCTGCTACTCTGGACCGTGCGCCTGGTTCACTTAAGTAGGAGGCGTCACTGTCGATGCGGAGGACCATGGCGCTTTGTTTGTAGCGGATTGTCGCATTGGTGTGTGTGGCTGCATAGTCAAGGAGCTTGTGGCATGCTTTGAGAGTGTTGGTTGTTGGTGTTGCTTGGGTGGTGGCTATGGCACTGAGGGCAGTGAGCATAGTGTTGTCAATGGCTCGTGCATAGAAGAGTAGCACACCGAGGATTTGTTGTATGTGTTTTTCTCTTTGTGGTTGAGGGGTGCAGGGGTGTCTGCATCAGATGTCATCTGGATGTCATACTGGAGGGGCTTGGCTGTGTACTGTGAGTGTTCTGGTTTGATGGGTGCTGGATGGTTGAACCGTTGGAAGGCTTTGTCGATGTACCCAGGCATGGATATGCCAGGTGGGGGACGAGTCGGTCGTTGGCGACACGTCCAGCTTGCTTTAGTCCGTACATGCCTCCATCGATGGCCACATAGCAGAAGCCGCGGTCGTCGATCAGGTTTTGTTCACGGAGTTGGTATTGTTGGATGATCCAATCCGGGATGACGGAGATGTGGATTTTCATGTACTCGGTGCGTGGCAGTGGATTGCAAAGGTAGTAGTCTTTGATATCCATTGTCATGAACTTCGCATCTGGTGTGCTGAGGACGCTGTTGAGGAGGAGTTTGGTGGTTGTCATGTCTGCTGTTTTGGTGGTGGTTTTGAAGGGGTAGTTGATCGTGTCACCGCCGAAATCCTGGCAGGCCTAGTATTTAGGCGAAACTGCCCAAAGGGATGAACACTGGATCTACTGTGGTTGCCCGCTTCGCAGTGTTCTGTCACCAGCAACTCTGACGTCCTGTAACATACAAGGCGAGGGCAACCGGAGTGAGGTCCAGAGGCCAGTGTTAATCCACACTGGCCTCTGGATTGAGCTTTACACTGAGGAGAGTTTACCTCAGTCTCTTACACGCTTAACACTGAGGAGTTTAGCTCAGTCTCTCACACGCTTAATTGTGAAGCATTTATTTAAGCCTTTCCTACCAAGGCTACACAAAAACTAGTGACTTAGACAAACACACGGGAGTAAGATTTGATGAACGCAAACCACAATACTACTATTTTACTATACGTCTGTACCATGGATTGTAAATATATTACATTATTCCTTCTTTTTATTGCCCCTCGATACGCCTTCAGAGAATGGCCATGTGTCAAGAACTATTGAAAGCTACACGATTACTATACGCATTTATTCAATGCATGATTCGAAATTGAGAGGGCGCCCTTACTAACGCCTGTGCAGGCTTGCGAATGTCCTATTCTTACTGGTCAACCGAAAGATATAAAGTTAAGAATTCGAATCCTGCATAAGCACAGGGTTGCACCCCTTAGAAGCATTTACTATATATATTGTTGTAATAATCTACCAACATGTGCAGTCACGCTTTTCTACTCTTTTACTGTACGAATACAGCTCTGTGCAGGATTCATGTTCCATTTGGAGTTTCGATGCATGTTTCAAAAGGGCACATTTATTTAACCCTGCGCAGGACACGATTTTTACTGGTAAATGCAAGATATAAGGTCAGTAGTTCGAATCCTGCATAGTAACCTTTTTGCACCCATAGTATGTTTTACTATAAATAATGCTGTACGTTTCTACCTCACAATGCAGTCACGAATTCTCATAAAAATGTCTCCTTCTTTCCGGTGACATATGCCTGTGCAGAATAGACACGAATACTATACAAAGTACTGTACGAATCTACCGGATTATGATTCGGCCAATGCAGCATAGCCTGTGAAAAGGAATTTGATACCGTTTATGCAAACCACTGTGGTAATCTATAGTAAAATAGTAGGATTGTGCTTTGCCAACACGACATGATACTCTATCTCGCCACTAGCTAGATATTACTAGTCAGGTTTGCTGCGCTTCCTCTTTCTTAATCTCTAACCCTTGAATTTTAATAAAATTATGGCGCCGTGTGGTCCCCTTTGCAAGCGAACGACGGCAGCTACTGTTAAGATGACATCGAAGATGCAATCTAACACTAGGGATGCACAAGCACACCAAAAAGATCGAGGCAAACACATCGTCAACCCATCAAAATTGACCAAAAAGCACTCGAGATTTAGACTGGATTCCTTCACGAATGACCATAATAAAGACACAATCGAAGACAATGATGGTTTCCGACTTGTCAACCGTACTAGGAACACAACACTACACAACAAGGCGGTTGTTGTCGCGAGCACTACTGCAATTACACCCAATCAGAAAAATCCATTCTGGGCACTGATGCAGGCTGACGACCTCTGGCTACTGCAATACAACAAGGATAACGATGATTATGATGCCGACTCCGTCAACACCATCGACACCACAGGCACAGCGTCAACCACCGGGGACACCACGTCAAAGACCCCTCAGCGTAACACCACGCGTACAACAACACAACCAACGTCATTTTACAATAAATGTACCAGACAACCAGTCAAGCCTCTTGGTATCACTCCACTGCCTGTCCCGCCCGTTCTTGCAACTCAGAAGTCCATCGTTATTTGGGAATCAACACAAGATACAAACACCAAAAAGCCGCATTGCGCGAGTCCATGCAAGACACGCAACACTGCTTGCAATAATTCAATTAAATTCAATTAAACACAGTTGGTAGTGGTTTCACAGCAGGCATTCCTGCTCGTCCACTACCACCCACACCAACAACATTTGAGGATTTCCTTGCCACTTTGGAGCCTTGGGAAACAGCTCTCTATGACGAGCTTGAATGGATGGTGGACGCCTACTCAGTCCTGCAGATTGTCACAGCCATGCCCTTCTGGGTGGCCAGCGATGGGGCTGCAGACATTGACGCCGGCAAGGCGAGTTTTGCTTGGGTTCTGGCAGATAATCGCGGTCAGATTGTGCTTCGGTGCTCTGGTCCGGTTTTTGGTATGGTTCCGACTTCCTACAGGGCGGAGGCTTACGGCATTCTATCCCCTACTTGCCTTCTTCGACGATTGCTGGAGTTCTACGATCAGACCACCATGAAGAATTATGTACACTTATGCGACAATGAATCGGTTACAAATAAGTGCGCTAGCTGTCTCGAGTACGAGGGCTGGTACCCCAATGATTCGTTGGACTCCGACTGGGATGTCTTGCACCAGATCGAGGATTCATTTCGGGCTGCCGTCACTGTGCCCAAGATGGAGCACATCAAATCGCACCAGGACAAGCACAAGGCCATCGAAACACTACCCCTGAAAGCACAACTGAACTGCAGAGCTGACAAACTGGCAGGCAGTTACATGACCAGACACATCAAACAGGATCACTCCAAAGTACTCCGATTTCCGGCCAACTTGGCCCAGCTGCACCTTACCAGAGGAACATGCACATACAAGCTTCCCAGAACCCTGCGGCATCTCAGGAACGACCAGCCCCTGTTCGACCACATTGTCAAACTGAATCCCAACTGGGACGAGGACACCCCTGCACTGGTTGATTGGACAGCCCATGGTCGAGCTGTCAACCGTCACGAGATCCACAAACCGACAATTGTGAAGTTTCTATTTCAATTGTTGCCAGTTGGGAAAAGGATCCACCGGGATGACCCCAAGTATGATCACCACTGTCCCCGTTGTGGCGGTGATCACGAGACTGAAACCCATGTTTACCGGTGCCCGCATGTTGACGTGGATTTGTGGCGAGGAACCATGCAACGAGCGATCAGCACAAAGTTGCGCAGGAATTCCACAGACCCCTTCCTCCTGGAAATTGTTCTGGATGGACTACAATACCACTTTGAAGATCGATTCCTCCACCCATGGCATTACCCAGACAGGTATAGGGACCTTGTTGACACTCAAAATCTCATTGGCTGGGACAACTTCCTGAGAGGACGTTTGTCCACACACTGGGCTAAGCATCAAGATGCATATCTGCATCGGGTCGGCTCCCAGGAGCCCACCAAGACCGGGCAGCTCTGGGTCACCAACCTAGCCTCACTGCTCATCCAGCAGTGGTGGAACCTGTGGGAGGATGGAAATGCTGCCAGGCATGGCAAAGACAGGGAAGACCAGTGGAAGAAGAAGCACGAACAGCTTCAGCGGGAGGTGGAACTCATCTACGAGAAAGCGGATCTGATCCCAGCGGAGCTGGTGGATTTTATCTTCATGCGACCGCTTGACGAGCAAATGGCAAAGGGCCCAGGCAACATCAAAGCATGGCTTGCCAATTGGCTGCCCGTCGTCGACAAGGCACTCAGGGACGAGCATGCACGCACCGAGCAGAACAATGACACAGGGTGACTATGCACAAAGGGGGTCTTACCGTAGAAATAGATGGCAATCCAGCCAAGGGTAGTTAGTTAGCTGCAAAGCACCCTCCGGAGTTTTTAAACTTCTCTGGTGGGGGGCTTGCACTAGGCCGGTTCCTATGTTGGCGTCCTTGTACGTCTGAGGTACTCCGGTTCAATATGGCTCCGTTCAGCGGGTGGTCTATTGAGGTGCAGCCTAAATAATAAAACTTCGTTATTCATTAATTCAATTAAACACATCAAGATGACAACGACCAGCACATCCAATCTCATCAGCAATGATCTCATCGAACTCAACAATAAAACAGAATGGCCACCACTCGTTGATACTACCGCACAAGGAGCTGGACGGAATGACACAGCCAAAACCTGCTGGCCTCAACGAGGCGACAGTACAATGCGTTCTCCTACTGTCTCGATCTCGCGTCGAGGTCCTGACTTGATCATCAAAGCAACACGGAAGAAGAAATTTCACCTAAAGCCTGATATCCTCTCTGCTCTCCACGGCTGCCACGAGGTCCCTACTCCTTCCCATGCGAGTGCTGGTGACACCTACAATCCAATGATTGACACTACTGAATCATCTGCAGCTCCATGACTTTGCGAAAGAACCGTGACTGATGACAGTGCCAAATCACCCATTACATCGACTGTCTCAATGCCATTCACTACTCATGGCGGCTCCGATAGCAAGGGCGACGCAACTCAAGTATACGACCAGTGCCTCTTGCGATGATACAAGTATTGGCAAGCCAGATTCTCATCCTGCTGTCTCCATCAACGATTGCAATAAGGATCAACCGGCAATAAAGAAAACTCCAACAACATCGTTCACTACACTGCCACATGTCTCTGCCCACTATGGTACTGCTAATGAACCGATAGACTTAGTCTCTCCAACAAGCAAGACAAGAAACCTTGACAGAGACAACCATCTAGAAGGACGATCCTTGGAGCAAGCTGACCTCTCTATACCGGTTATGTGTATCAACTGCAATGCATTGGTGACTCCAAGAGTGCTAGCTTCGAGCGATTCCACAACTGAGTTCCTTGGAATGAACAGTAGCATTGATCCGACCCACTTTTGTCTTTCCTGCAAGCAGTTCATTCCATTACAAGGTCCCTTGGCTTTGGATACTCGCTCGACATCACCATTGACACTCCTCTTATCCCACAATGCAACTACACCGGAAGTTGAAGACATTACTCACACAGAGGATGAGATTCAGGAGGCCATCCAGCATCTTCAAGATACTGCAAGGAGACAGGAATTGATGGACGATCTCACGGCAACACATTCCTCCAGAAGCAACACGGCATCAACGACAGTAACAACAACAGACCCTTCCTGTCCCCAGTGTCACGGTCCCACGACTATGCCCACCACTCAGAAACCAGAGGCCACCAAAACATCAGATCAGTCAGTTCCAACCAAGACATGTAACAGTCCCCAGCGGTGCTTCTGTCACCAGGTTTCGATCTCTAGACCTCAAGACCCATTGTGTTTCCTCTGCAAGTGGAAGGCCGATCCAGAAAAGATACTCACTTATCTGGAAACAGAACTGGCATTCCTTGTTCCAGCAGACCCAGCAAATGACACTGCCTCTGTCTGTGTTAGGAACTCCCTTCTTGAGCTACAGAGAACCCACTGTCCATTGCCTCAAGAAATTCACTGCAGAGCAACGTCCTTGGGTCTACTGGAACCACTCCTGATACTGATGTTCCACCAATTCCAGGCATTGCCACCCTGACCATTCAGGAGTCCAAACAAGATGCTGCTGCTGCTTCACTTGGTGATAACAATCCCATGACTCTTGATGCAGATGAGAGCACCGATGAAACCAACACCAATGGTACTCAGGATGGCGACAACAGAGATACAATGAGGGATGACGACGAGGAAAGCTTTGAGGATGCCAACAATGTAGAAAGGAGCATCAAGGCACACTACTTTGGTGTTCGCATCGAGGCAATGAATCCAGCAACCACACAATGCCTATGCCTCTGGTCGTACAGTTGTTGACCCTGTTGGGTTCTGATGAAAGGCACACAATCTCCTTCAAAGACCATGAAGGGACAGGAGACTTTGAGGGAAATGGTGTTGACTTGGACTCCCTAGGAGACATGACCCGCAACTAGCTAGTGAAGTGGCTCAATGCCTCAGTGATGGACTGGGGCCCCATCAATGACTACATTCATTGATTTGCCTGTTCTTTCTATGTGCACGGCCCTGATTACAACAGTGTGGCTACACTCAAGAAGATTCAAGGGGTGGTTCCCTTTCTCAAAGAACACAAGCTCTTCATGCGCCCACACAGCTTAGAGGAATCCCAAACTGCTACAGTCTGCTACATTGCCGGGAAGAATCCAAAGAAGACCTTCCGGGATGGCCTGTTACCTAGGGTATCCAGTTGGTTACATCAACAGAGGCCTTCAATCACCTGTCCCATCGCCATTGTTCCGACCAAAGTCAAGGTTGACACTGAGAAGTTTGACATCCTTGGCATACAAGTGGGTATCGCCTACCGCCCAGCCTTTGAGAACATGATGAAAGCTATTGCCAATGATCCCACTCTACAACACCCACAGTTGGATCTACTGAGCCCAAAATTGAACAAGATCAGCAGACAAAGAAAGTACAATGACCTTATGAAGAAGGCAGTGATCCAGCACATGGATGTCATCAATGCCACCACAGGAGTTCCCCTTCAAGATCTGAATCCAAACTTTGAGGAAGAAATTCGTCTTCTGCTCCTCGAGAAAATTGTCACTGCCAATGGCAAGCCCCTCCTTCTGGATCTGGAACGCCACAAATCCTATGCCACTACAGGACTGTACTATGCTCTCTGCCAAAGAGTGCTAAGGACACAGTAGTGGAAAGGCTCGCAGAAATCTTCTCCGATGCCACCATCTTCTCACAAGATTATGCCCTCAAGGATGATGAGCCTTCTGTCATTCAAAGACAACCAAGAACTCCAAGGGATGACTCCTGGGATCAGTACTCCTACAGCAGTCGCTCCTTTCAAACACTCTATCAAGATGACGCCTCCCTTGCTTCAGTAGAGGCAGTCATGACTACTTGGGCAGACAAAGTCAGAACTTGGGGACAGAATCAGGCACCAGTGACTAATGCGACGGGATACAGCTTACAATTCAGCTTTACAGCTTTACAATTGGCAGGCTTATTCTAGAAAATAATCAATAACTGCTCACTTATTTGGAAATACAAACTTTACATCTCTTTAGATTCGTTAGATTAATCAATGCACAATGGTATTGTCCATGTAGCATGCGAGGTTATGAGATGTTACTCATTCTATTTCTTATATGTCTATCCCCTATGGTTGTTAATGGAATGTTGCTATCCTTTGATGCAGATTGCTCCTATGAGTTTCTTCTTGCATTCTTCATCGATATGTCCTTCTCCTTTACTGCAACTCAACTCCCTTGATTCGCTCTAAAGCAATCCCCTTGTTCCTTACTCCTATTGACGCTCTTAATCTCAACAAGACGTTCATCTGTCGTCGATCGAATCGCGATGAGGATCCTATATTATACCATGGACTCCTATGGAGTCCACCTTTTCTATCCTATTGCATCGTAATCTCAATGGGATCCTATTATCTCGACCACTGCAGGAGCCTCTACTACTGATATCCCTATCACCGGCAAAGCCCTATTGCCGCATCTCCGAGTTGATCGCGATCGATTGATCCAAGTTAACAAACGACTGATAGATCGATCCAAGTTAACAGAATTTGTCGAAAAATGAGCTCCGACTGCATATAGCTCGGCCTGTGTGTCATGCATTGGTCAGCTTCCAACTGCTTCTTATCAGTTCGAACTCAGTCATGCTTAATCCTCACTCATTAACTCGACGTACGTATCCAACAACACGGAGCTATTTGATCGATCGCTCCGTGTGGATGCTGTTGTTGTTGGGTTAGTTAACAACAAACTGCCGATCGATAACAACAAGCTACCTAGGACTGCATTGCGTTCGTTTCAGTTGGTCGTTTGAACCATTCAAACGAAGATTCGCTCGCTGACGCTCCGTTTGAAAGATCGCTCCTGAAGGATTCATCGATCCAAGAAAGCTCATAAATTCCATCTCGATTGACTCGATTGACTGGATATCCACCCTCCTCTTGTTCATTGCTTTGTGCCATTGCCGCCTTTTACCTTGTGATTTTCACTGCTCAATTCCTCATCTAATTATTGATAGGACCTACGACGCTTCCTTCTGCTCAGCATCGTTTTCATCTCTCACCACAACCAGGCCCCAGCCCGCATCTTGTCAGTCCACAGCGGCTTCAGACAGCCCTTTGAATCTGATCAATCACCACCATCTATCCTCAACCATGACTGAGCACCATTGACCGCATTAATTCCAGAAGCTCCTCCAGCACATGGGGAAACCAAAGAGAAGACCAAGCTTACAGAAGCCCTCGGCTTGGAGGTATCAAACACACTGGAGCCTGGAAGGATCCGGCTCAGATGGACTGGGAAAGGAACCTCAAGCACCCTATGCCTCAGGGGTTTTCATGGAGACGAACATCTAAAAAATCACACCACAATCCAGCCCATTGAATTGGCATGAAGAAAGGATGAAGGATTCCCCAGTCTCCTTATTCTCACTTTGACTGATCAAATGCCTCTGGTCCCATGTTTAGCCTTTCTCATTCGCCTTAGATAGTTGTGACTGACGAATGAGAATGGAAGGGTCTTTCAGGCTGTTTTGTTGGAGACTTCAGATATAACACTATTAATACAATAAACATGTTCCTGCTCCTGGACAGGTTCTGAGAGTCTATTGATGGAAAAATGCATCAGTGACCTCACAGTCAATGGGTCGGACTCATCATTGCTGGAACTCTAAGCAACATCTCTGTTTGCCAGTATGATTTAGACAAACCTTGCCTGGTCAGGAAAGGCTTTCTATAATTTTGCACTGATCTACTCCAGGGAAGAATCATATCATATGTTCCTCGAGCCAAACACAATGGACCCCGCTTA
>CAICTM010002207.1:0-17069 GCA_903772945.1 Seminavis robusta
AAAAAAAAAAAAAGAGAGAGATCTCCTTGCGTTGGCACGTGTTGGTGCTTGGTCCTCGGAACAACAATCCGTGTAGGCTCTTGCTTACTTGGAGTGGACTTCACCACTTCTGTTGGCTGCTTCACTTCTAACTTTATTTCAATCTGCGGCGGAAGCCCTTGCATTGCTCTGCTTAGATTCTTGGCTAGCTACTGAACTTTTCCGACTTTTTGGCTGTGGCTGCATGCTCAAGCAGGGCTCAGGGTACATGCATTGCTTCGCACCTGTACCTGGTACCGGGTTGTAGTACTCATTCCAATTTAGGGTTCAATTATCTTGATCCCTGACGAGGAGTCTCCTGCTTCTTTGTAAACGGTTGATCTTTATTCCAGGCGGCAAAAAAGAAGAACAGACATTGAGGAGCTCACTCATTGCATTGAGGCGACAAGAAGTGAACGAGGTCTGGGGTCATTTTGCATAGCCGCTCTCTTCTTCTCTGTCGCCTGAATTCGTTTGCCTTCGCAGCGACCATTTATTTACTGCCCTTTTACCTTCAAAGGTCGAAACAAAGAAAAGAAAACCAGAATCTGATTGAATCGAATCGAATCACAAGTTCTTGGTGCTCAAGTACCCAATTTGTTTGGAAGCGAAGGAAGGCGAAAAATCTGCCGCCACGTCCACGGCAACCACCAGCGCGAGAGAGGTCAAAGCCCAGTTAGCTAGCTACTGGTACCTGGTAGCCTGGTAGGCTGGTAGGCTGGAAGCTAGCTAGTGCGCTAAACGACTTTGGCTGGTGTTACTTATTTATTTGCCACGGCCAAGAAAAGAAACTTGAAACTGTAAGTTGAACCACCACGATCCAGTGATTCACAAAATTTAATTATTAATGCGAATTCGACTCCCGACTTCACCTTCTGGAGCAGTGGAAGGAGCATTAACTGTGACTGTTTCTGTATCGATGACTACATGACATGTACCGTACTAATCTTGAATCTGGATTTATTCGGAAGGCAACCTTGTACCAGTAACAATTTCTGATTTCGGGTTCCCAAAGCTTTTAAGTTAAAACATGAGGACCCAGGACCAGGACCTCACAGCTGGGCTAAAAGCTAGGAGCCTGTGAGGGAAGGCTTTCACAGCTTCTCCAGCGCAAATCACTTACTTTCTCCACACCAGTCCAGGAGACACCAAAGGACTCCAACAGCCCTGCCGTACAACAAACTACAACATCAGAAGTTCTGAGAAAGACTGGACTCGACTCTGCATTAATTAATTCTCTTCCCATCTCCTTGCGCCCCATGCCCCAGCAAGAGGTGCGGAAGCGCACGAGCGAGATCAACAGTTACTTGAGCTCCTTTTATTTTAAATAAAATAGTAATAATGGCAATCTGGCTGGCAAGACATCCAGGGCAGCTCGCTGGAGACAGAGCTGGCTAGCTAGGCAACAAAACAGGGGCGGAGTCTTGTTGAACACCTTCATCGAACTCTGAACCTGCTGTCAAAAAATTGTTCTGCAAAAACCTCTCTGGATCCATAGGAAGAATTTTAACTTCTTCCTCTCTCGTCCAGGTGAATTGTAATATGGGATGGAAATTCCCCAGAAATTCCTGCTCTTGCGGTACCACAACATGACATTGTATGCTGGCATGCTGGCATGGATGACTTCGGTACTGGTGACCAATGAATGCACTGTACTCGGAGTAGGTCGATCTACAGCTAACCTACTGAGTAAACCGCCGATCGATAAGGGCGAAGAGTACGTGTCCGCTCTCTCTAAATATGCAGTGCCCTGTTGACTGGATTTAAAGGCTTTCACATTCCACTCATGCAACTGCGTGCCTCTGGCTTTAATCATTGGAAATATTAGGATAGTGCTTCCGACTCCAAGCAATGAATTATTTGTTTAGGGAAGGATAGAATCAAATGGGAACCTGTATAAGAGAATTGTTCCCTGAGCTTTTACGCGCTCTGAGAACTGCATGTACCGATTTACCGTACCCTTAATAGTGACAGTGACAAGTAGGAAGCAAAGCGGGTGAGGTGAACTCGCCTTACTGCTGAGTCTTCGGAAAAGTTGAACCTGTTCTTTTCTTGTTGTGCGGCACAGCGGCAGGGTCATTGAGGCAATTGTCCTCTATGAATTCAATAAAAGTTGGAGCGTGGAAAAGACACCAACGAAAGAGTTCCAATATAACCCCATAAGTAAGTTAGTGGAGATGCAAAGCTCCTGAATCTCCACTTTTACAAGAAACAAGTACCAGTATTGGGAGGACCCTTGGCTTATTAACAGTTTTGAGTTTGTCCAAGGAGGATTCATGATTCGATTCAATGAAAGCCTATTACTTAGAGTACAAGATAAAGATTCTAAGATTCTTCCCTCCAAAGGTTCAGAACTTTGCACATAACATGATTCTTTTTGATTGGTGTATCTTCCGGGTTGTTCGCCTCTGGGGCAACCCTACTAGCTAGTAGTTGGTTGCTGTGTCCATGGCTGGTCCATCAACACTGCATCAACTTTTCTCACAATCTCACTCTACGAGTAGCTAGATAGCCAGATCTAATACGCTCTCTCACTCTCTCTTCTACTTTGCCACCCAATAACTGGAAACAATGGAGATCATTCGAATGAATAACTTTGCCGCTTCCATGCTCTGCAACGGGAGGAACGAAGACGCCATCCGTTATCTGCAGAATGCTCTTGCCGGTCTCCGCGGCGTGGTCAACCATGTCGGAACCAACGAGACGAGAAGTCATCCTCCCTGCTCCTCTTGTCAGCACGGCTGCCATGGCTGCCACAGAGAGGAACCGCAAGCCCCGCTCAACATTACGGCTGTTCAAAACGAGGAACTCACAGAAGATGGCACGGTCCAAAATGCCTTTGAATTCTACGATAAAGTGTTCCTGATCTCTAACACCCAAACCCACTGCTGCTGTCCGGCTCAGTTGGAGAAACTCCAACACATGCTCCTCGCCGTCATCAGTAAGTTTTGCCAATTGATTGACTGTCTACAATTGGAATTGAAATTTGGACAGCTTGACTTACACACGCATTCTCCTTCTTCTTCTACCTTCAGCCTACAATCTCGGCACTGTGAGCCAGCGAATGGGAATCCAATACGGCAAGTCATGGCACTTTGCCAAGGCCATGCGCTTCTACGAGCTCTCTTTCTCCACCATTGAGAACGTCCTCCAAGAATACGGCTTTGATGGCAACCTAATCATGCTACTTTGCAGTCTATACAACAACATGGGTCACATCCATGCCAGGTCCAACGATATTGAAGATACCAAGTTCTGCCTTGAGTGGCTGCAAAGGACCGTCAACGCGGAGGAGTTCAGCAACTGCAACGCCATGTGTGACGACGACTATTGCTTCTTCTCGCAGTATCTCATGTTCAGTTCCACCCACAATCACTTTCGCTCTGCGCCTGCTGCCTAAGCAAACAATGAGCTCCCTCCACACTACTTCTGCTTATTCTCCAGCTAGCTGCTTTCATGGCTGGCTACTAATACACAAATTTTGCTTCGCTCTCCATTAATAAACAACATTAAACATAATACATCATGATGCACCCTACTTCTGTGCCTACTGGTCCATTGTTATCTTGGATCTGCCTCCATTACCAGCCATTTACTCTTCCTGCCTGCTCATCGACTGGCTGGCTGGCTAGCTAGTGCTTGACAAGCCCACACAATGTTTGGCTTGGTGATAAGGAAAAGAAGCTAAGGCAGTTTGGGCGGGCCATTGTTTCTTCCTCTCCGTGTTCCCCTGCATCTATCTATCAAATCTCTTCCAGGCGAGCTTTACAAGACTCCTCTGAGACCATCGACAGTCTTTTTCAGCGAGATGACTTAGCACTGCGCTTCTTGCGCGTACAGCTACTAGCTAGCTAGTGGAGCTGGCCACCAACAACCTCTGGCCACTGGCGCAAGCCAGCACCAACCTACTCACCAGTACCCACCCTAGGCTAGATGCTCTCGCTCTTGGGCGGGCTGTGCATACTGTATTCACAGCTCCATGTACTTACTGGCTACCGGTAGTAGCCAAGTCGAGTCAATTTCTGGTCCTGGAACACTGCTCTGGTAGATCAGTAGCTCAGGTAAATATATATTTTAAAAGCCTTACTTTTACCGCATCTTCATACACTCAAAGCTGTCCCAGGCTCCCGCCAGGCAGAACGGTATTGTATGGTACCAGTGTACCAGTACGCTTGTGCAATTATTATGGGTGCAACTTTACAGGAGTACAACTGGATGTACATGTACCTGGTACCGTGGTACCGGTACGTATCATACATAGCTCATACATGTAGCTCTGTAGGTGACCACGGCCCCTAAAACTCTGAAAGCTGTTTCTTCAAGAGAGCAGTCTGTTCGCCTGATGTTCGATAGCCTTCGGGAGTTCTTCAACCTTCAATAAGACATTTATTTTCTTGAAAAAGGCGCTTCTTCGGAAACAGCCGAAGTTGGACTTTCCACGCTTTTGCTCAGCGTGGTCTTGTCTTCAAGGCAAACAATCGAGCGGAGGACGTCGTGGAAATCTCCAAGAGCAAGGATCCAACGGCCAGAAACCAACTACATGTAACTCAACACAACACCGCCATCCCCAGGCAAAAACACACTTGTGTCAGTTTCGCTCAATGGCAGCAGCCTTGCGCTCCTTCTTCTCCTTGCCTGCAGCCTTCTTGCTCTGGACAAACCTAATAATGGAATCCTCCCCATTCGAAGTGGCTCCTCTGATTACACTGTCTTCCGAGGTTTGGTTGGTCGACAGCGGCAAGTCGAGTCATCAGCAACAGCAAGAAATTGGAAAGGAAGTTGTCAGTGCTTTGCAACGGAGTGGATTCTTGTTGATTCAATCTGATATCATGCCCCGTGAACTCCAAAACCAAGCTCTACAAGATGCCACTAGCTGGTTGACTGGCTCCTCCTCGAATCCGTTGGTGACCACTCATCCAACCGATCCGAAATCATACGTCATGCTCGATGCCAAGCACAAACAAGATGATGAATTGGCATTGCTGCAACCCTATTTCACTCCCGCTCTGATGGAATACTGGAATGCCTGTGAAAAACTCAAAATGTGCGTCCTCAGAGCCATTGGAGTTGGCTTGCAAGTATTGGAAAATCCCGAGGATTTATCTGCTTGGCACTCCCAAAGTGAACATTCCGCCATGCGGTTGCTCTACTATCCACCTGCGACTGCTACAACTGGCAATCGCTGCAAGGCCCACAGTGATTATGGCAGTTGCACCTTACTTTCCACCGACGGCGTGTCGGGTCTGGAGATTTTGCTAGACGGAAAATGGTGGCCTGTCCCCCATGTCCCCGGAGCCATGGTGGTCAATATTGGCAGCTTGCTCAGTGAATGGACAACGACGACAAGTGCACACGACGACAAGAACAACGTGCCTCCATTATTGGCAACGCTTCATCGGGTCGCCGGTCCTGCCTCGGAGAACAGTGCCAGCGATCCTTCTGTGCTACGGCAAGCCATGGCACAAGGAAGAACTTCCATTGCCTTTTTCGCTGATCCCGACAACGATACTCCACTTGCTCAAAAAGGAACAAGTATTGAAGACTACATTGCGTGGCGATCAGGAGGCAGCCACGAGGATCGCAGTGGAATTGCCTTCACAGCTGCTGAACAAGATCTGATGCGCCCCGAAAAGTAGTCTGGGTTGGAAGTTTTTGAAAGAATTGCCGCAATCCGTTCTGGAAAGGTGCGTTGGTTGAGCATGCCACCGAATCAATCGGGTTTTCGTGTGACTGCAAAGCTCTTCCTTTGAGAATGATGAGAAAAGCTAAACAAAGGATCGATAGGACTGAAATTCTTCATGATGAGAATTGATATCTCATTTCTGGTCTGACTCAAAACCAGAGGGGAGCCCAAAGTCATGCTTTGTCTGGGGCCGACTAATTGCTATGGCGCATCACTCCTGTGCTTCTTGGTGTTTCGCCTCAGGCTGTTCATTGTTCGACAAAAAGCCCAACAAAAGGAAGGGTGCGTCAGCCATTGAAAGATATAGCACAAGACTATTACAGCAATCTACGGGAGAGGTTCCTTTCATTCCCATCAAGCGTGCCAAAGATCCATGATTTTGTTTTCCTACCGCCACGCAAAAGTCGAAGGTTCAACTGCTCAGTGGTTTGATTGCGCACAAGAGGTGTCCACATCAGAGTAGCATTCAAACTCCTCAGAATTCCAGATGGATTCCTCATCCTTCTCATGCACGTGGCAAGGGGGTCGAACGCCTTCCAACTCGAGCATGGATTCCATCATGGCGCGGCGCAACATCTGGGTCTCCTCTTGGTCACCCCGGCGGGATGTCTTGTTTTCTGTCGAATCTTCTTTGGTGACACCAGTGGGTTTGTTCGGTGTTGACAAGAACACTTCATTTTCTACAACTTGTGAATCGCCCCTCTTGTCCTTCGTGGCTGTGCGTGCCTTTTGCGCCACTCCTCTTTCTTGCAGAGTCCTCAATGTCTCCACCAACTCTTCTTCGCGGCCCTTGAATTGCAGCATCATTTTATTAACGTTGTCAAGCTCTTCTGGAAAAACACGACATACCATTGCTTCCACTTCTCGTCGAATTTCGTCTTGTGTTGGCACATCATTAATGGCACAAGCAGCCCAGCCTCGGATCCCTGCAGAGGTCCCATTAACCAATGCAAACGTTGCCGTGCCACGCTCCATGCTATGGAAGGATTCATAGTTAAGCAAGGCCATTTCGACAACCGAATCATAGTACTCGCTCTGGAGCATTCGAGCGGAATCTGTGACTTTGGAATAGTCAACATCCCCCTCCAGAGCTGAATTGGTGACTGCCATTTGATGACAGGCCTCCTCGGCAACTTGATCGTCAATGACCAGTCCTTTCTTGGCATAGACTTGTCCTAAGTGCCCTGTATCAAACATAACGTGGCGATCCCGCTCTTGCCAAGTCTTGAATTGCACTCCACACAGGTCGCAGAGGAATTTTGGTGGGAGCAGCTTTGAAGGCCCGGGAACTGGTGCAGGTGGCTCCTGAGGTTTGTTTGGTTCTTGGGATGGGGATGTTGCTGGCTCTGGAACTGGATTGGTTTCCTTTTGAGTACGGGTGTCACCGTTGTAGGGTTCTTTGTCTTTGGTTGGATGGGCGGCATCATCAGCGGATGGGGGAGGCGCAACTGATGGAGAATCGGTAGCTTGGAGTTGCGGGAAAGACAGGCCCGACATTCGACAGCGGAGGATCCAATTGTTTGGCACCGTCCTCTTCCTCAACCCGACCGGTGAGCTCCGAACAAAAGCCAGCTTACTTCCAGTTCTTGAGGCAACGAGCTTCGCGACGAGTGACAAAGGTAGCACTGCAATCATGAGGCCAAAGCAATAGCCCAAAACTGCTTCGTTTCCCAGCAACGTGCGAATCAAAAGGGCAGGAGGAAGAAGCATGACCGCAGCCAACAAAATGATGGATCCCCACGCAATCCTCTTCTGCCTTGCCGTTTCCGCCGCGCCCACAACCCGCAAATACTTGCCTTGTTCATTCCTTTCTTTCTCCTCGGCCACAGCAAAGGGCAGGGCAACAAGGTCGCTCGTTCCTTCCTTCTCTGTGGCTGGTGAACGTTCGGGCTTTCCCAATATGGTACTACCGTCATCTTGCGTCGAGGAGGGATCTTCGATGTCGTCTACGCACCTTTTCCATTGGTTGATGTCTGTAGTTTTCTGGCGCTGAGGTTTGCGAAGAGGCATGACTGTCGCTCTTTCAGACTTCTCAAACCTTTGGTTGCTGGGACGCCAAGGACGGCAAACAGGAGGACAACGTGGGATGCTCTCCTTGCTTTCCAAGGACTCAAGGTCACTAACGATAAATTGCTTGGCATATTCTGTACCGGTAGCCATGGTGGTATCTTTCGCCTTTGCCGAGTCGATATCGTCGTCGCATCCCTGCCAATTCTCTCCTGTAGTGTGTGTTTCCTTCATGGTGTCTCTTGTGTCTCTGAAGTTTTTGATTTGCCTCTCGTACTGGTAGCTCTTGGTGAAGCTTTCCTCTTCGGAGCGTCCCAAAGCGCTTGCCAGATAGATGTGAATTGCAGCTCCAGACGTGAATTTTGAGAGCAAAAACGTCGTTATACCTTGCCTGTTGTGTCGGTCAATACAGATATTTCGAGAGGATGAATTTGTAAAGACGTCAAACCATACTCTGCACCTTCAGTGAGGCCGTGGTCGTGCGTTTGCTTCGGTTCAAGACGTGCTGACCGAATGCAGCGTGAGGACGATCATACAGCCTTGTTGCGGAAGCCATGGACACGAGACGCTACGCACCCACGTACCCAGGAGGCTGAAACGGCAAAGCTACAGCCGCACCTAAAGGCATTGGTACCGGCTTGATGCTACTGGAGCCGTGCTACTGGTACCGGTACCGGTACTGCATCATCTCTATGATACTACACTGCCGACGATGGCGTTCTTTTTATTGGCTCGCGTTGCCAGAACAATGTTTTCATTATCACTAGGAACATTACGGGGTTCCTTGTTGGTCAGCCACCAAGCAGCATGCGTTGCTTCAGGATCGACGCTTCAGGGCGAAACAAATTTTCTTGCTAGTATTGAACTCCATTCATGTGGTCAACCGCATCGTCCCAAGACCTGTGCTTAAAAGATTGAGTAGCTCCGCTTCTATGTCTTTCCGAAAGGATACTATTGCCAAATGTAAGAGTTGTACCTGCGACATCGCGACATCCATGGTAAATGACGCAAACAAGTCCGAGTGGACGGTTCCTGGCACCTGTGCCCAATTGCCATCCCAGCCACCAGTCAAAGGTGTGATAATGCAGTAGAAATTCGCGCTGTCGTTGGCCCGGGCCAATGGGACACTCTCGAACCCGAAATCGCACGAAGACGATTGGTGATCAAAACCAAAAGAGCTGTCAGGTGACGTGTTGGGAACAGGGCGTTCAGGTCAAGACCTTTTCGATTCCAATCCTCAGACGAAGCATGATGAGTCAAGTCGTCAACATCGACGATGAGGGCTAGCTGCTAGCTGCTAGCTGCTAGCTGCAACACTGCCACCGTTCGAACACGCGTTCTTGCCATCCCAGACCCCGGTGCTTTTGGATCCGCTGAAAGCGTCCATGCATACTAGTATCTGTAGAGGCTGAATGTTGCTTCGCATCGAGCTACTGCCTGGTGCCGATATCCAGAAAGACAGATCAATTGAACATGATCTTGGTATCTTGGTGCTCTTCTCTCTGAGCACCTGTTCTGGTCATGCCGCGAACATGCGAACCGAACGTGGGACATCACTGCAAAGAACGAATACGAGTGCTAGTACTTGCTAGCTAGCTATCTCTTGATCTCTTGTTTCACTGAGACTGGTCAGACAAAAAAGGAGGCAGGCAACATAATACCGAGGGCTGAAGATGATAGTGGCGCACCATGGCCCTTTCCCCCCTCTTCCCTGAGCTTGGAAGAAGCAGGAGAGAAAAGCAAGCGGCCAGCTGACTGCCGACCATTCCGGCTGGTGGCTCTGACTAGCTACTGAGTACTAGCAGTGTACTAGCTAGATAGCGATAGCTAATGGTGGTTTGGATACCTGGATACCATTGACAAACCTGCTACTAAAGTACTAAAGTACCTGCTTGCTTCCGAGCAGACTGATACTTGGTGCCTAGATCTAGAAGGGCTGTTTGATAATCCGTTTTGGTTTGGGTGGTTGCCCTGTTGCCCTGCTGGCCTTGCGCCTTGGGTATCAGTGGGACACTAGATGACCTCGTCCTTAACGCTGGCAATGCAGAAGGCATCGTCTTATCTCATTTTTTACAATTAAAATTGGGCACTCAAGTTCAGTCCAAAGTCCAAAAAGCATCAGCCCACACGTACTGTACCGAAAGATGATATTGCCGGCCGCGGTATGAGTAGACTAGATCTCTCGCATGATCAATAAATCCACCGTGCCGGTAGCTGCAGAAACGGAGAAGCCTTGCGGAAGTTATGGAAGGCGAAAAGCCGTTACGGGCAACAGCTCCTGTTTATTCCGGAAAATTAATGTCCTTTCTCTAGAAAAGGGAGCATAATGGCCAGTCTTTATGAAAAGAAGAGGCGAACTGTGATTTAATAAATTGCAAACTTACTGGATGGGCGGCATAAACGGACATTTCTGTCATCTGTAATGTAACTACTGGTCGTCGTCCTTAACTCGTTTCATGCATCTCGGAATAAGATATTCCCACAACCACAAAGCAGAAAGCACAAAAGCACAAAGATCTCTTGTTAATACTACACCAGTACTGAGTACAGTCGTACTATTTTGTTTGAACCTGCTTGGAGAACATTGGCCCATCTGGCTGGCCTAGCTAATACTACAGGTAGATGGAAAAGAGGGGGCTGATGCGCTGAAGCACACCTTTGCCTCGGCAAGATTCCGGTGAATGAATCTGCGGAACTGTGAAATTCAGTTTCACACTTGGGCAGCACTTTCCTTTGAACCCTTAGCTAATGCACCTGGACACAAAGAACAAAGAAGAGCACGGCAAAGGAGCTGATTCCTTCCAAACCAAGATGTCCTACCAGGAAAACAAGAAGCTCTGGTCGTTGGCTGTTGGCTAGGCTGCGTGATTTCCAAGTTCAACTTCGATTTGACCATCAACTCATCAACTCAAAGCAAAAGAGCAGAGAGCTTTCAAAGTTCTCATTGGTCTCCAAGTCTCCAATCTCGCTTCATCTCTCTCCCTCGCAAAGCTTCACAATTCCTCAGACCTGCCAATTATCTCAGTAATAGAAACTCTTCTTCAAAGAAACCATGGCTGCGCTGAGATCTTTTATCGCCGTGGCATCAATCAACAACCTGGCAGTTTCCAAGGTTGTGGAAGGAAGACACGAAGAAGCCGTCGAAATCTTCATGGGGGCCCTTTCAGAGCTCAAAGCAGCTTTTGCGAAAGATCCTGAGACTGACCCTCGCAGTATGGATGCGGCCACTGTCAATCAATCGGCGGCTTGGTCGAACCGTGACTTGGTGCAATTGGGCCCCTCGTACCCTGAGTGGGATGGATCATTTTCCTTTAACAACAGCCTATTCCTTTTGCCCACTGAATACATGTATCCGAAAGACAGCGTCTCCTTGGTGACAATGGTCCTGCTCTTCAACTTGGGGAGCATCAGGCATCAGTTGGGTCTCGTGGTTGGGAGTTCCTTGGAACTGCAACGGGCCATGAAGCTGTATGAGCTGGCATTAGCATCCCTGGAGAATATTCCAGCCTGTGGCGACTGGAACTCCATGGTTTGGCGAATGCAGTGCTGCCTCTGCAACAACATGGGACATGTCTTTGAACAGAATGGCAACTTCCAACAGAGCAGCCGCTGCCTGGAATGGCTAATCGATACGCTTGACGGTATGCATGATTGGTATTCCGGCGAGGGTGATCTGGATTACGATGATCTGGATTTCTACTACCCCTACTTTGGAATGCCCAAGGAGCGCTGGTTCAATAGTGCTCCTGCTGCCTAGCTACGATAGCCACAAGCCAGAGCCAAGTTTTGCAAGAATTTTGTTCACATACATAATAAATTTTCCTTATTATTAGTCTACTATACCTCATGTAGCAAATTTTTTAAGGCGCGGTGTCTAAATTGCTTGAGAGAGCCTTTCTATGCTTTTTTAAAAATAATTGATCATCAACCATTTAGGCTGGAGGCTGAAGATCGGGACAGTCGCCAAGGGTTGACAAAGTCACGGATAGTTTCCTGTCCTTCGAATCGAATCGAATCGAATCGAATCGAATCTTACGAAAGTCCAAGATAGTCCCACCTCGGTTCCGCCCAGGGTGTGGGACTCACATGGAGTACCGTACCTGCAGCGAGTACTCGGGTACTGAGTACTGAGTATACTCAGTACCCGTACTCACATGATCTCGGAAATTGTGAGTACTACTCAGTACCCGTACTCACTTACCTCCAGATTCTGAGTACTTTGTGAGTATTCGGTGGGTACTCGATGAGTACTTTCGATCAGTACTCACCAAGTACTATGAGTACTGAATGGGTACTTTGTGAGTACTTGGTCGGTACTTTCTCACCGCGAAACAGCAAAAAGATCATTATTTTCTCACTTTGGGCCCAATTGCAAAGATAAATTCTCTAAGTAATTGATATATGAGCACTCAGTGAGTATTCCGTAGTACCCAAAAAATACCTGTACTCACATAGTACCTGTACCCACTTGACCCCAGAAATTGTGGGTACTACCCAGTACCCGTACTCACATGACCTCCACAATTCTGAGTACTACTCAGTACCCATACTCACATGCTAAAACAGTGTGAGTACCACACCCTGGTTCCGCCTCTCGACGAGGCCGCATATGAATCGCTCTACTACCTAGCTAGTCTAGCTAGCTAGTCCAGTCTAGCTAGTACAGTACTGGCTAGCCCGGCTTGTTTCTGCGAGCTCAACGATGAATCGAATCGAATGATCAATCGAATCGAATGATCCCTTGCAGAGCGCAAGACGCGAATGAATCAGAATCGAATCAATCCGCCGTGATCTGTACCGGTACTAGTACAGTGGGGGAGAAAGCCAGAGAGTACTAGTATCTTAGTATTTCTCCGACCGGTACATGTAGTCTAATGTACGTGTCTGCTATCGGTAGAGCTTGGGGCAATCAATCATGTTTGGCCATATTCAATCCTACCAAGCCAGCAAGAGGTAGATTCAGAGATCCAAGCAAGTGGTATCTTTCGTTTTTAGTAGGCAGATTGCTGAGCATTTCAAGCCAGCTGCTGAAAAGTGGTGGCAAAGACTAGTTAGTAGGAGATTGAGCTTCTACCTGGATTTCTTTCAATGGCACGTACGGTCGCTGCAGTTTTGCTCCTACAGCGTACTTGCCGGCCATCTATGTCGCCTGCAAAAGCTAAGATTTTGTAATAGTTCTTGTCATGGTTGTTCCAACCAACATTGTTGTCTTCTTCAAGGATGCTTAGCTGCTGGTCAGAACCAGCCAAAGAGGTTGAATCCTTGCTTTCCTCGAAACAACGCAAACTCTGGGGCTGCTACATGGCTGACTGCTTTGTAGACGGTCATTTCTTTATAGCAGATTAGCTATTCCTTTTTTCCCACTGTCTGCTTCCTTCTACGCTCAAATGTTGAAATGCGGGTACCCTGGCGCTGACGGCACCAGAGTCCCCCCGTAGATGCAACGACTTTATGTCGCATTGTCGCATCTGTACTGAACGCTAATAAGCACTGGTCAGCATCCAACAATACCTGTATGTGAACCTGCCTACCGGTACTTGGCATGCTCTTGGTAGACTCAGTGATTTCCCCCAGGAAGCAGCAAGCTATGTACTCAGTATTATCGATACTGCCGGTAGCGTAGAAAATCCTCGAGATGTTTGAAAAGTACTCGCCATACCGGTACCACGGATTCGGATTGAATGATTGAATAGTCCTCCTGATTTCCCCTTTGAAAAAGACCGCAAAATCTCGACTAAACTTCATTAGAGCACGATCAACAGTGGCATCAAATTTAAGCGCAAACTCACTTACTCAGGTTTTGCGCGTAAAGGAGGCCATGGTCACCATGAACGGCCCATTTTAAGCTTCCGTTAGGACCAAATGTTTGCGCACATTTTACAGGAGGTGGCCGCTCACACCAAATTCGTCCAATTTGCTGTGAGCTGCTAATGGAGGAACTCGACACCAAATAGCATCATTGAATGTATTCAAAATGGATACATTGAATGATCGTTCTGTCTTGGAGGCAAGTTTTACTGCCACCAGCCAAGGAAGATCTTCAGATAGACAATAGACAATGAGAAACCATGTGATTAGCTTTTGCGTAGCAACGAAATATCATGGGTTTTGTCTGTATAGAATAGTCAACGTACCATCGCTCCTCCTTCTTCTTGTTCATAGTTTCGGGATGTCTTCCTGGAACAATCCAGACCATCTCAGTCAGTTCGAAACCCAACAGCAAGAAGAGACGCAGTACGCATCCTCTCCTGATATTGTCATTGGCAGAGACACGCGTAATCTCTTGGAACCTGTGCAAGAGCAAGTGGACACTCCTCCTCAAGTCAACCAGCACTCTAATTCCCTAGGAATATCCCCGTGGTCTCCTTGGTCCCAGGATTAATTCGCTTTACTCATGGGTTTTACCAACAACAAGAAGGTGGGTCGCCGCGACAACAACAAGAGGAAGATTGGCAATGGAAAGTCAACTCTCGTTAATTCCAAGTTTGGACGCAGAGCCAGTCCCAAACCACCACCAGTTGCCACTGCCCCAGCTGCCGCTGCTGCTGCCGCTGTGCTTCCTGCACGTTCGAGTACTCCACCCATGCCTCCTCTTCAGAGCACCCGTAAAGCTCGCTGTGAAGCATTGATGGACAAGTGCCCTTATCCTGGCATTGAATGCAACCGTCACAAGTGCAGCTCTTGTGGCATGTACTGCCATGCCATTGAACCTTGTTCCAAGGAGGTCTCCCCTAGAATTTTTCATTGTGGAGTGTGCATGAACTTGAAATCAGATAGCGAAGAAGAAGATGTGGAGCCAACCGACGAGTCACCAGACATGTTGGCCACCCAGAAAGATTCGTACGATGATGATGACACCGACGAGGAGGTAGTTGTGGCTGCCGCTGTGGATCCTAACAAAAAGAAGAAGGCAGACATGGAACAGCTGTCTCAGTTTCTCAACAACACCCAGAAGCAGGAAAAGAAAACTCGCGGCAAAAACTTTACCTCTGAGGAAGACCTCTTTGTCACTGAAGCTTGGTGTACCAGCACAGAAGATTCTCGCAGCGGCAGTGACCAAAAGCAGGCTGACTTCAACAAGAAGTTCTTCTCCAATTACGTGAGCAAGGTTGATGATCACAACGAGTACTACAAGGAACAGCTCTCTCGTGATCGTCAGCAACGAAGTGTTGTCAATCGCTTTGGAGTCATCAAGCATGCCACCAACAAACTGATTGGTATTGTCAATCAGAATCCCATCCGCTCTGGTGAGACACCAGAAGACCACAAAGCTCGCTGCCTGGAGATGTATGAGCATGCCGTGGGTAGCAAGTTCAATTTCATCGAGTGCTACTATGTCCTCAAGGACTTTCCCAAGTTATCCGCCGCGAAAGAGACTGGAAGGAAGGGATCCGATGGCAAAAAGCACGTCAAGAAACCTCGTGGTACTGGTAAGCGACAACAGGCTCTGGATGACAAGATTCAGCATTTCATCGACAGCAATGGTGCCAATGAAGGGAAGTCTGCCATGAAGGAAGCTGTGTCGGTCAGTGAGGCAATTGGTCAGATCTCCACCCATCTTGTTGACCAGGTTTCAGTCTTGCAATGGTCGGATGCAGACAAAGAAGAGTACTTCAAGAACAATGCAATGGAAAAGAAGCTCTTGCAGAAGAGAAGCATTCTCTGGTTGCAGAAGGAAATTGTTTCCATGGAAAAGGAAGATAGCAAAGAGGAAGAAACCAGCGAGAATTCTGAAGATTGAAGGCTGTAAGACCACCGTTTTGACCATCGTGGAGGCATCTTGATGTTCCAAGACCAGACAATGAAGAAGAGACATGATTCCGCAACTGCAATAGCGTCATGGTGATAGGCAAACAAGATATATAGTTGTAGTTCAATAAAATAGTATTGGTTTATACAGGACGATTACTTGTTCGGAGTCAATTAATATGAGCCAGTCAGCTCAGTCCAGCTTAGTCAGTGGGAGCCAGTCGCCTCTGCTAGAGTTTTATCTGTCTTACCTGTGCCTGCCAGTACTGCAAAGTATACGGAGATCAATAAAGAAGTATCGAGTCCAGTGCGTCTGAATTGGTGCAGTTTCGAACTTTCGAAACAGCACAACTTGACAAGAGGAAGAAAACTCAGGAAGATGATGATGACTTCTTGCCGCTTGTCTTGTGTTGGATCCAAGATGCCGTGATGTGGTTCATGATTGATCGCTGTAGACGGACATGGCGGGCATCACTGTTGAGGTTGGTCCACTTTTCCTTTGCCTTCGCCATCTGATAAGCAACGTCCTCATTCCTTAGAGCGAAACCTCTTGCAAATCCAGTGAAATCATTCAGAACGTTACCTCTTTCTCCTCGTCGGCACCTTCCCCATCACAAAGCAGCCTGTACATGTCAGCATCCTCCCTTTGGTTTTCCTTCACACGGCGCTCCACCATCATATTGTGCATGACAAAACAGCCGTAGGTGATATTCTTCACATCATCCAAATCCCAATACTCGATGGGTCTTGCAAGGATCTGAAACTTACGTACCACGATGCCGAAAGTCCTTTCAGAATCCTTTCTTGCTGCTTCCTGCCACTCAACAAACATCTTACCGGCATGACCGATAGGGAAGCTGACAGTCTTCACGAATCTTGCTGAAGCAGGGTAAATCCCGTCCACAAGACACCACAGCATATTGAAGTGTTCTCCGTCAACTTCAAATTCAAAGTCAATGTTCTCAATGAAATTCTGGGAAAGGAAGAGCCGATGGAGGGGCGATTGATCCCAGATATTGATGTCACTTTGTGTTCCTGTGTGGCCAATGGAGCAAGACCACACCCAAGTGTTGTAGTCTACGGCTGCTTCCACGACGATGGAGGAGTGCTTGTTCTTGCCATTTCGAAACTGACCTTGCCAAGCAACTGGGCAGTTCTTCCAAAAGACATGGAGGCAATCAATACTGCAGAGCATTCCAGGTACTCTATGCTTGAGATGGTGGAGGTGAGTAATACGTTTGGCATCTGCCTTGGATGGAACGCGCATGTACTTCTCTTGAAGCTCAACATCTGCCTTGATTGCTCTGAAGAATGCCTTGAGATTCTCTGTGAAGGTGTTGACACCCATTTGATGGTAATCTCTGAATGCGCGACCAGAGCAACCAAAAGCTACACACTTCAGAATTCCCAAAACTTTCACTTCAACCGAGATACCAGGCTTTCCAGAAGCATCTTTCCTCTGTGATGAAAAGTGCCCTGGCTGGTAGCGTACACAAGCTTGAATGAGGTGCTCCTCATGACTTCTTGGTTGCCGAAATGTCATCTCGAAATCTCAATCCATAAAGATGGCGTCACATCCCAACCAATCTTCTTCCACACATTGTTTTGCACG
>CAICTM010002208.1:0-17069 GCA_903772945.1 Seminavis robusta
GCTGTCATCTTTGTCCATCACCAAGTTACATTACATGCTTCTGATTATATCATGGCCAAGGAAGCATACGAGCGATGGCGTCTCGAACATGTGGTTGTTGTTCAATCATATAACACTGACAATAGGCATTTATAAAAGCCAAGCATATGTCTAACATCTTAGGACCACCTTCAATCAATTAAATATTCTGCCGACCAGGTGCCAATGCAGAATGGGGTTTCTGGGGGAGCCATTAGAATTGTAGTAACCAAAGCTAGAACAATTATCTATCCTGCTGCACTTCTAAGGCGGAAGTTGATGATGAATCACTGTGGCCCTTGGCAGTCTCTCATGCAAGCTCACCTTTACAACCACACTCCGATTCGTTACTGCATTGCTTCCCATTGAGATATTTTCCAGAACTGTCGGTGATGTCAAGTCATCAAAATGCCCATCCGAGTGGGGATGCCTCTGCATATTTGTTGGAACCCGGCTTACAGTGAAGGAGAAAAGATTCCAATGGCAGCCCAGGTCAGGAGGACATATGGTTGGACCTACCTGTCCATTCAGAACAATTGCTATCCGCAACCTTATACCGGATACCTTTCCTCTCGTACCATTCTTGTCTATGATGATTGGTTTGAGAGAAGTTTACTCTTCAAATCAACCACCTCTAGAGTGGACCACATGTGCATCTTCCAACGCTTCGAGACCCTATTTGATGAGGACACTCCACCTCCTTAGCAGACGAGTGGCTACTCCAGAGGAAAAGGCCATCAACAGCACCGATCTCATCTTTAGAGCTTCGACATGGGAGAAATTATGGCAGGATGACAAGAGCAAAGATAAAGGGATGATCTTCATTTTCAGCTCCGTCTCCAGCACAGCCCAGGTTTCACACAGGGAGATTCCAGATCTCTGCCACCACTTCAGACCAAAATTTACCCTCTTCTTGGACAGGGAGCCTCCCACCAACACACCCCACCACTGATGTCCACATCGAGCCAATCTCTGCCCTCGTCGTAACCCAGTAGAACACCCCACAGCAAGAAGCTTGGGACTTGAACTCGCAAAGTTGAAGACATATGCGCGTCCTTCTCCCTGTTGAGTTGTGCTTTAGCTTTGACCTTTGGGGTTACTCCAATTTCTGGGCACATATGCAATCTCAGGTGAATGGTATCACCTTTGACCAACACCCAGAATCATTTCATCCTGGCATTCTTACAGCCCACTGGCCTCTCAGGCCAAATTTCCAAAGCCCTATTCTCTTCTGAAGGAATCTTGAGGTGCCATGCAGACCATTCTGGGCAGCAATGGAAGAAAGTTGCCAGCTTGAAGGCAAAGGGACTTGGCACATCGTACAGCGTTCTTCTATGCCCTCACACTTAAAGCGGTTCCTGGGACATGGGTGCAACGAATTAAGAGGTTACAGACGGACAATTAAATAAGTTCAAATCTAGATGTGCTGCAGAGGAGACCTTCAGTCCTATGAAGGCCGCATAATCTCCACTTGTTGGTTGGCCCCGTTAGAGCCGGTCTTCTTCTTGCAGCTGCACAAGGATGGGAATCGAGACAAGTTGATTTTACTCTTGCTTTCTGTCAAAGCCCTCAACCTGTGACCAGCCACTGTACATGGAATTGCCTCAGTACTACGACCCAAAGGCTATGAAGGACAGGACTGTTTTTTTAAACTTGACAAGTCATCTATGGCAGACCGATTCACCTAAATTATTTATGAGCATCTATGTCGCGGGATGATCCAACTTGGTTTCGAAACTCGCAGCAGACCCATGTTTGTTTATTCATAAGGAGCATCAACTCATGGTATTAAATTATTGTGATGACCAAATCTGCTCAGTCCAGACAATGATCTGATTAGTCCTATGTTGGCAGCTCCAGAAACTTGGATATGACCTCACCATGAAAAAAAGGTGACATCTTGATTCTCGGCATAATTTTGAAAGACAAGGGAGACAAATGTTGAGCTTACTCAAAAAGGCTCATCAATAAAGTCATCGAATATACTGGATGTCTGACGCTAGCAAAAGCTTTCTCCTGCGCCACCGATCCTCTCGGGGCTGACAAACTGGGGGCCCCATTTGAAGAAGAGTGGGGCTATCCAGCTGCAGTTGGGATGCTCTTTATATTGCGTCGAACACTCGCCCAGACATCACATTTAGTGTGCACCAGGTGCACGATTCAGTCACAATCCCAGACATACCCCATGCTCAAGCAATCAAACGTATCATTCGGTATCTGATTGGCACAAGTGACAAAAGGCATTTGTTTTAGCCTAAACTTGATCAGGGACTTGACTGTTGGGTCGATGCTGACTTCGCCGATTGTTGGATATGAGATGAACAGGATCCTGTGTCCGTCAAGTCTCGCACTGGATTGTCCTGACTCTGTTTGGGTGCCCTATTATCTGGTCCAGCAAGCTACAGACTGATATTACTTTGAGCTCCACTGCGTGCTGAGTATGTGGCCTTCAGCATGTCAATGAGGGAGCTGCTTCTATGCGAGCTTTGCTCAAAGAATTTGGTAGCAAACTGAATATGCCGGTAATTACTGACAGTCTCGTGCGCTCTACAGTGTTCGAAGACAACCAAGTTTGCTTGTCTCTTGTGAATGTTCCCAAATGTCTGCGCGCAACAAGTATTTGGTCATTGAAGTACCACTTCTTCAGGTCCAATATCGGGGAGTCGAAGGGCATCGTGGCAAGTATATTCCGACTCTGGAACAACGGGCCGACATTTTCACTAAGGTCTTCCGGCTCCACAGTTTGCTGTCATTCGAAGCTCCTCATGGGATGGTAATTTCTTCAGCACTTTGCTGGGGACTCTCTCCTATCGTTTCTTGCTCCAGCTTCATTTCAGCTGTAAGGAGTGCGACGGGATACAGCTTAAATTCAGCTTTACAGCTTTACAATTAGCAGGCTTATTCTAGAAAATATCAATAACTGCTCACTTATTTGGAAATACAAACTTTACATCTCTTAGATCCTTAGATTAGTCAATGCACAATGGTATTGTCGCAACTGCTCAGCCAGACAATAATAGTGACATGGCGAATGCCATGCTCATTCTCCCACTCCTTTACCATCCTCTTTGGCTTCCAAGTAGTGGGGCAATCCTCTTCAGCAATATCTTCCTCATCATTATTGTCAGCCAAGGAAGGAAGCTTTGCAACTGGAGGAGGCCTAGCTGTTACCGCAGCAGGAGCGACTTGGTTGCGAGGGACGAAACTTGGAAGAATGGGTAGTGGTCCATCATCATCTTCTGCTAGTTGTGGTCGCCTGAGAGCAACGCTAGCAGCCATGCCTCTGGCTTTGTTGAACTGAAAGCGAAATTGGTTGGTAGAGTACTTTTGGAATCGCTCATGCATCGCTCTCACAGCAGCTGGTTGTTTATCAGTGATGGTCCCATTGTGGAACAGTCGAAGAAGAAACTTGAAGTCGGGTCCATCCTGCTTGAAGATATGCTTCACAGGTTCCCCTTTCTTTGCCAGAGCGTTCTTTCTGGAGGACATGGTCGATTGCTGGGTCGATTGCTGTTGTTATCCTGCTTTGCCAATTGTTGTTGGTTTAGATTTGTGAGAGGAGGAGGAACAGCAGAGGAACAGCGCCATTTTGAAGAAGATCGCCATCTTGGTTGGCTGATAGTACTGGTATCAGTGGAAAGTTAGCTGTTGTGCAGTTTGTGGAGTTCGCTTATACCAGTACTGGCAAGATCGATCTTGCCAGTTACCACCGGCACGACCGGCACGAATAAAATTTCAGACACATGTGGTTCACTCCGAGACTTATCGGTCATACTGGTTCACATGGTCATTCTAACAGCTCGCGATTTTCTTCTTCCTCTCAGCCCATGTGCAAAGGGGAGGCCAGCGCTTTCCCAACGCTCAATCCGAAATGCTTTTCAATTGTTTCTTACATTTTCAGCTTCCATTTTGCAAGGGCGTTCTGTGGGTGTGCTATGCCATCACAGAACGCACCCACACTCAGATCGCCCTTTTCAATGGAGTGATACAGAAGACTACAAAGACCTAGCCTGTTCAACTTGGGCACTCCCTTCTTTTACTAGTAAAAGACAGTGCACCTGAGCCTTCTTTGGCTAGGAAAGGGGTCTTCTGGGTTTCTAGATCGCCTCCTAAAATAGGCGATCCAGGCCATCATGACGTTCCATATTGCTCTTTCCACTGGTGTTGTACACTGTTCAACACTAGTCTATCATGTTGGCTTATATTGGATCTACATCTCAGAAGTACACTATAACAGCCCCAATTAGCTAGACACATTGATTTTTGACCATAGCTTGCATATTGCTGGTGGCCTGGACGTTCCGACTGTAATGGGGCGATTTTGGTCTTTGGCGATGAAAGGCCCAGCTTGCCACAGTAAAACCTCATTATTCTATACAAAAATGTGACCAAAAACATGTAGACAATTTGAATAATTGCGCGAAATGCAAGCACATAAATAGAGAACGTCCGGCAGGCCCCTCTTAAGAGCGTTCTCATTCTGCCATTCCGAATCGCCATTCCTGTCAAGTGGTGTCAACCTGTAAAGTCAACCGGCAAAATGGTCATTATTTGTATTCCTCCACCATAACCATCTCTTTTCTTGCCGGTACTGATAATGGCATCTTTCGAAGCATTTCCTTTTTGGTCTTACAAGGTTGCTGTCGATGGTCACCGACTACTGGATTGTACATGGCGCTACAGGTAAGTAGGACACCAATACAGCTTCAGGAGGATCGTTCTTTCAAATGTTCGTCCATCTCTCACAAAATTGACTTTCGCTCATCAACAACCACAATGCAGATAACACCAACTACCATTATCAGAACAGCTTCCAACTACCAAGGTCTTACAGCTGGCGCGGTCAACCATGAGACTTATCGATACAAGCGGACATTTTGTGGCTGCTTTGGTGTCTGTCCTGAGCTGGCAGCGGAACTGTGGAACATGCTGGATGATGCTGATCCAATGAGCGATATCAGATGGGTAACCTACTTTCTGGCCACACTCATGTTCCTGAGAACTTACACTGTCACCGCTGTACTGGCCATGATCTTCATGAAGGATGAGAAGGCAATTCGCCACTGGGTGTGGGTGTTTATTGAGAAGATCGCTACTCTTGACTTGGTACGTGACAACCAAGCTAGCCCTTTTTCTTTTCTTCATTGCCGTCTCCACAAATACAGAGACCACCACAAATACAGAGACCTCACCACGTACATGCTACACCCCACCATCACTGCTGCTCCAAATCAGATGGGTGAACAGACTGATGAATGACAATGGCAGTCGGTGTTTGGTAACTGTTGATGGTACTGGCTTTCGCATCCGGGAACCAGATCCTTTCTCTACTAGTTGGTATACCAAGAAGTTCAATAGTCATGGACCGAGGTATGAGGTTGGTATTTGTATTCAAACTGGATGGATTGTGTGGATCAATGGTCCCTTCCCCTGTGGCGAATGGAATGACCTTGCCATTGCCTTGTCTTCTTTAGTTTATATGTTTGAAGGAGATGAGAGAGCTGTGGCTGACAAAGGGTACAGGGGGTATCCTCAGTACTTTGACTGCCCATGGAGAACACTTGACAATGAGCATCAGCGCACTAGGAAATCCCTTGCCAGAGCCAGGCACGAGTGTGTCAATAGAAGGCTGGAGGAATGGAGCTGCCTCCTTCAGAGGTGGCGCCATTCCCTTGACAAGCACGGTATGATGTTTCGTGCTGTGGCCAACATTGTGCAGCTCCAAATCATGGACAAGCCAATGTGGCAGGTTGTATACTATGATAGAGTCAATAATGATTTTGACATTGATTATTAAAATAGTATGTAGTTATTCTAGTGGCAGCCTCACTATTAGTGAAAGCGTTACAGTTCCTCCCACGACTCAGAGTATCCGTGAGTAGATTGGGTCATGTTTTATGAGTCAACACGATGGAACAGAGAACGCTGGCAAGAACACGTTCTCAACGAAACCAAAAAGGACACGGTAAATTGGAGTATTCGACAGGAGTAAAGCATCCTGCCAACGAACCGTTTCCCGCAAATACCACGTTGACTTCCGTATCAACTACCACGATGTATTGATCCAACACGCTACAACTAGCGTTACTGATCGCATCAATCAAAGCTCACAACACAGATTATGAATTACTAAGAAGCGAACTTTGCATTTACCTTGCACTCGTCTTGAATAGTTGCAGTTGATCTCGTCGGGCGGTAGCTACCTCTACAAGATCCCTCTATTCAAGTAGTATTTCCTCACGTTAGCAGATTAACAGTCCATTCTTTCTCCACGTTAGCAGATTAACAGTCCATTCTTTCTCCACGTTCCCGTTGAAAAGATTCGTCGTACATTTGAACGGACTACCCAACATGCATCCAATATCCAAGCTGGACATCACATCAAGCAAACCATTAAATCACCTTTCCCTGCTCATAATGTATGGCGACGCAATGAACCCGTTGCTACGGACACTATCTTTGCAGACAACCCCGCATTTGCACCGGAGGTCAAATGATGGCACAAATCTTCATTGGGCGTAAATCGCTTGTCATCGATGTATTCGGTATGTCTTCCACTGCGGATTTTGTCAATACCCTTGAGGATGTCATACGAACAAGGGGAGCAATGGACAAGCTTATCTCGGATGGACACTCAGCACAGACTTCGCGCGAGTAAAAGAGATACTTCGTGCGCTATGCATTGACGATTGGCAATCTGAACCCCACTACCAGCATCAAAACTTCGCAGAACACAGATGGAAACATCTTAAACGCAACCATAACTGGTTTCATGAACTGGCGGAAACGTTGATGCCGAAGCCTGGTTACTGTGCATGCAATGGATAGGCGATGTTATGAACCATACATCAGAGAATCGACCGGATGGAGACCACCTCTTGAAGTTCTCCCGGACAAACCTGGATATCAGCATTCTGCTCGTTATTCCTATTCTGGGATGTTGTTTATGTTCCACGATACAAAGACCAAGGGTACAATGCCCAAACGGACAGACAAGTCTTAGAGATTCGTGGACGCTTCGTTGGATTTGCCTGGAACGTTGGGCACAACTCACCTTCAAGATCCTCACGATGATACCAAACAGATATGTCGGTCCAGAGTCAGACTCGCAAAGGAAGGATCAACAACCTTAAACTTGATGTCGAATCAGAGAGCAATCCCAGAGCGCATATACGTCAGGTCTAAAAGAGACGAAGAAAGGCGATGATGCCAGACTGCCCACTATCGACATGAACCAGAGCCCTTTTGACCTTCCACGACGATGACGAAGAAGGGGAGATAGGGGAGACCTTCTAGAAGAGAATACTCCAATGGACGAACCACCTCTCAGGAGATGCCCCAGGTAGAAAGGTCAATGACGATGATGACAAATCGCGAACCATCAGAAGGACGAGCCTGAGAAGGATCATCTAGTGCGGAGGAGCCATTCATCTTAACAAAAGGCATATGAAGACTGACAATCCCACCGAATCAGGACACTACCTCCTGAACAGATGTTAGAAAGGACCTTTCTCATGCCACCCGCAGAAGATTGGAACCAGAGTAAGAGCCAAGATCCTTGAAAGAGTCAAATACCAAAAGGAGAAGTTCAACAACATCCCGACATGATCAAGTTCAGATGCAGAGTCAACGACGAGTACGAGGAAATCGTAGCCTACAACTATCGTGGACTACATTGAACAAGAACAAACTTGGGATGGCACATTGAAGTTCCGCAAGATCTTGGATACCAAGGTCCCATCAATCATCTGATAAGGAACGATACAAAGGGTTCACGGTACAACGTACAAGTTGAATGGGGAACCGGAGAGATAACTTGGGAGCCTCTTAACACCAAAGACAAGATGGGAGTACATGAGTCTGATCCAGCACGGTTGCCATCTATGCTGAAGAGCACGGTCTACTAGACACAGTTGGATGGAAACTACCAAGACTCAAAGAAGATCGCAAAGACTCAAAGCGACTCGTACGAGCGGTAACCAAGCAAAGCTTCAACTCCTTCAGGACCAAGCCCGTGTTCATGTACGGATTCCAAGTTCCGCGCAACCATGATCAAGCCATGGAACTAGACGCACGAAATGGAGATACCAAGTGGAGAGATGCCGAGGTGATCGAGCTTAATCAGATTGATGAGATACGAGACCTTCATCAACAAAGGAAAGGGACATAACCCTGGACCAGATTGGAAGAAGATTCGAGTGCATATGGTGTACGCAGTCAAACACGATGGACGACACAAAGCACGACTTGTCGCTGGAGGACATCTCACTGATACACCAGTATGACTCCGTCTATTCCAGTGTGGTTTCGTTACGAGGGATTCGTATCCTCACATTCCTCGCAGAACTCAATGATTGTGAGGTATGGGCAACAGACATTGAAACGCCTACTTGGAATATATACGAAAGAAAGGTATACGTTGTCGCAGGACCCGAATTTGGAGATCGAGAAGGATGCACCTCATCATCAGCCGTGCCCTATACGGACTCAAGTCTTCTGATTACGATGGCATGAACGATTTGCAGATGTCCTTCGTTCGATGGGATTCTTTCCTTCAAAAGCCGAATCAGACATCTGGATGAGAGACAAAGGGAGCTACTACGAATACATCGCTGTGTACGTAGACGACCTCCTTATCGTCAGCAAAGACGCATCCAAGATCATCGCGACATTGGAAGGGGAGCACAAGTTCAAACTAAAGGGAACCGTGCCATCAGCTTCCACCTAGGATTTGATTTCTTCCGGATGAGAACGGAGTACTGAGTTACGCACCTCGAAATATATTGAGAAGGTACTCAGCAACATCAACGAATCTTCGGACACATGCCCAAACAAAGTCTCATCTCCACTCATCAAAGGAGACCACCCAGAGACTGACACAACAGAGCTACTCGATATGGACACACAAAAGATATATCAGTCACTCATCGGTAGTCTACAGTGGGCAATCCAGATTGGAAGGTTCGATATCGCCACGGCTACCATGACGATGTCCAGATTTCGGGCAGCACCAAGAATGGGTCACTTAGAGCGAGTTAAGAGAATCTGCGGGTACCTTTCCAAGATGCGACACGGCATCATACGTATCGAAAGGAGGAACCGGATTATCAGCGATTCCCAAGAAAGAGTACGAATGGGAATACTCATGCTACCATGTGCCAAAGAAGTCAGCCGCACAACGCACCGTACCTCGAGGCAAACGGGTCATTCTCACCACATATGTGGATGCGAACCTCTACCATATCTCATCAGTGGCCGTCAGATACCGGAGTCCTACACCTAGCGAACAAGACTCCCATCGACTGGTTAGCAAGCTACAGTCAACAGCGAGACCGCAACGTTCGGATCCGAGTATGTTGCAGCCCGTACCGCCACTGAACAGATCATCGACCTACGGAGCATTCAGGTACCTAGGAGTACTGGTCGACACCCGACCATATGTTCGGAGACAACGAGACGGTAGTCAACACCGCTCGATGCCACACTCAAAGTTCTCAAAAGACACAATGCGTTTCCTACCACCGTACTAGGAAGCCGTTGCTGCAAGTATCTTGAGATTTCATCATATCCCTGATCTACTAACCCTGCAGATATCCTCAGCAAACACTGGGACTATACATCGGTATGGCCTATGCTGAATGCACTGCTGTTTTGGTTAGGAGATACCAAGGATTGCGTAAGAAACACTCAGAGTCGACAGTCGCCACTGAGGGGAGTGAAAGCGTTACAGTTCCTCCCACGACTCAGAGTATCCTGGAGTAGATTGAGTCATGTTTTATGAGTCAACACGATGGAAAGAGAACGCTGGCAAACACGTTCTCAACGAAACCAAAAAGGACACGGTAAATTGGAGTATTCGACAGGAGTAAAGCATCCTGCCAACGAACCGTTTCCCGCAAATACACACGTTGACTTCCGTATCAACTACACGATGTATTGATCCAACACGCTACAACTAGCGTTACTGATCGCATCAATCAAAGCTCACAACACAGATTATGAATTACTAAGAGCGAACTTTGCATTTACCTTGCACTCGTCTTGAATAGTTGCAGTTGATCTCGTCGGGCGGTAGCTACCTCTACAAGATCCCTCTATTCAAGTAGTATTTCCTCACGTTAGCATTAGCCATGGCAATTGCAGTCAACAATCAACTAGCCTACTGGACCGCCCGACGGTTTTCGCTCAGGATTTAAAATAAACTCAAATTTGCCACGACTGAGGATGGTTTGAAATATTCCTTTAAACATTCCCTTAAAGCCTCAACATTCCTTTAAATAAACATTCCCTTAACGACATTCCCTTAAGGCTTCGAAATATTCTCTTAAGCCTTCAACATTCCCTTAACATTCCCTTATTTCGCGTACCGTTCGGCAGCAGCCAACGACCAGTCATCGCGTCGATCCTCACTTTCCATGGTCGACATCGCAGCAACCACAAGCCACAAGGCACGACAGCACGTACATGTACATGCATGAAGTACTCGTACATGTTGTTGTCCTCTTGTTGTTGTCCTCTTTGACTTTCGGTGTTGACACCGTTGCTGGAAACATTCCCTTAACATTCCCTTAACATTCCCTTAAGGAGGTACCACCCGCTTTTAGTCACGAGTCGGGATTCACAGCATTTTATTCGAGAAAATCGCGACAACAACAACAAATTAGCGATTTCGTTTTTCCTCTTTGGGACTGGCTGTTGTGCTTGTTGTACTCATATTTGACAGTACCTACCATTCAGTTAAATCTTCGAAACATAGTTGTTAAGAAGGAGGGACTTGGCTGGACAGTTGCAGGGGCTCCGGTCGATAGGTCTCAGTAGCAGCAGACTTAGCGGTCGATTTTCGACCGATTTCAGAGTTAACACTGAACTAAACAGTCTAAGCCCCAGGGACTCTCCAACTCGACGGGGTTCTCTTGTTTGTTATATTATAAGTACTCTTTGTATTGGTCAAAGCCTTAACAGAGGTCTTTATTCTACTCAACTGATCAGTCCAATTCAGCGATTTTTTGTTGTTGTTGTCGCGGTTTTACTTGTTAATCCCAACTCATGACTAAAAGCGGGTGGTACCTCCTTAACATTCCCTTATCACGAATGAACATTCCCTTAAATAAACATTCCCTTAAAACATTCCCTTAAAGCTTCAACATCCCCTAGACATTCCCTTAAAGCTTTGACATTCCCTTAATCGGAACCAGATTATGAGTCAGTCGTGGCAAATTATAAAGCCCGAGTGAAAACCGTCGGACGGTCCAGGTACGGTATACGGTACTCTACTAGCTAGCCACTACTAGCTAGCCATTATCGTACATGCACGCCTGTCCTTTCGGGAAAAGTCAAAACGACAGGCGTCCGATGCGTTTTCCTGCTTCTCCCAGCTCCCAGCTAGTGTAGCGATTGAAGTACATACATACATGTGCAATGGCGTGCCTCCCCTTCTGTTTTGATTTTGTCTGTGTCAACTCAAAGTGAACTACCTGGTATTGATGGCGCACTCTGTCGACCCCGATGGCATGCCAAAACCACATAATTGCGAGACATAAAGGGTGATACTGCTGGCGGTCTGGTTCGTAGTTTGTAGTTTGTAGTTTGTGCTGGGTGCTGGGTGCTGTCTTTTAAAAATCTTCAGTACTACTGAGTACTAGCTAGTAGTAGATCTACGATCTACGCAGTACGTAGTCTAGCTCCTAGAGCTCCTTATGAGCTCAGTTTGAAGTTTGATGAGCACAAAGAGGCGAACAAAACCTCAGTACCAGTACTGTACGTAGACCGTAGTTTCGGTTTCCGATGTGAGCACAAAGAGCCACCCAACGAAGTATCCCAGAGAATTAGTGTTCCCGCTAATTATTGACTACTATACATAGTACCGGTACTATTTTATAAGACATAGTACTGAGTACTCCTGTACTACAAGGGGCATTACGAGTAAAAAGTGTCGGTCCTTCGGCGAATGGAGAGTACTCAGATCATAATAGTGACATCACGGTGCTTCTGAATTTTAGTCATTGACTTCGTCGGAGCTAAGGAGCCATTAAGTCATGAACTGTGACTGACAATACTTACTCGGGCAGGATTGGATTTACCAGTCATGCCAAGACAAGCGGTACCGGTACGGAGTAGATCGCGTATCGATATTGAGGTAAATTTAATAACAAAACAATAATGGTTTACCCCTTCTCAAGGCTCCAAGGAAGCACAGGCATCTTCGCAACTTAGACTACTTTCTCTTTTTGAGAAGGTTGGTTCTAATTCATTGGGAGCGCTTATTTCGCTCTCATGCTCCAGTACCGTACCGGTAGTCACACGATAGCCCTCGTGAACTCTTGAACCAGCTGTGGCGAGCCTTTGACCCACGCACTCAGCATAAAAGTACAGTAAGTACTGTACTCCTCGTATTTGTTTGTGTTCATCAGCATAGTACCAGCGTAATAGCCACAGAGAAGCCTCTTTGGAGTGAAGCCCAACAGCCAGCTAGCCAACGAGCCAACAACGTACGGTACCTGCAGCCTGCAGCAGAATGGACGACAGAATTATTGATACAGGTACAGATATTGATACCCTCCTCCAGAAACAGGAAAGGGAGCTTCGAGAAGCCAACAGAATGAACGACCCAAAGAAGGACAACAATGAGATGACAGCCGCCGCTGGCATGTCACCAGCAGAAGCCGCCAAGAAGAAAGAAATGGGGGCCGGTAGTACCAAAGTCGATGAGAATATCCCAAGCGATTTCTCTGAAATCGTTTCCCTGCCCATGCCCATGCCACGCCATCATCGATATATCGACGATCCATCGATCCCAGGCGCGTACGCTGTCCAAGGAGCGATATATGCGCCCCCTTCGCCCCGAGTCAGTGTCTCGTCGGGTTCGACTGGCGGCGGCGGTGACATTGAAATGGGGAGTCCAGCAGCAGTGCCTGCAGCAAGCACCAGCGATACTAATAACGATGGATTGGTGGAAGCACGACCTGTCACACAACCCCAAGCCACAGCCGATGAGGTGGTAGTCTTGAAGCACGAGAAGAAGAAGCCCTGCCGCGCCTCGTTGGTTCTGATCGTTGTTGCGGTGGTTGCCGTTCTAGTGCTAGCAGTTTCATTTGCCGTCGCGGTCACCAACGCGAGAACCGACGACGATGTCATTATTATGGTTACAAGCACCAAGCCGGATGACACGGAAGAAGGACAGCAGAAGAAGAACCAGACGTTGGATCCAACACTGGGCAGGTTACTCCCCAACTACACACTGGACGCTATCCGTCAGGGCATGTCTGTTCTTGATGGTATGGACAGTAATGCCACAACGAACGTGACGCTGCTGACCCCACAATACAGGGCCTACGATTGGCTTACCACCGATATGGATATGCAGTCTTATGCAGACGATCGCCTCGTTCAAAGGTTCGCTCTCGCGACCTTCTTCTTCAGCACCAAGGGATACAACTGGACTTCGCAAACCCAATCATTGCTCAATGACACCAATCACACAGCAGCAGAAAGTCTCCTTCTAAATCCAAATGATTACTTTCGTCCCCAAGAAAGCTTGGAATGGTACCAAGCCGTACCAGGGTCGCGAAAACGAGACGTCCAAACGGAAGAATCAGAGCGATCACAGGAAGCCTTTGAACCGTGGTTGAGTCCGCAACACGAGTGCCAGTGGTGGTCACTAGCCCCGGTCAATGGATATTCCACTTGCAACAACGATTCCTCTTTCTATGTGTCGTTGGATGTGGAAGGGAACAACTTGGCAGGGGAGTTGCCACCCGAACTGGGTTTGCTCACGACACTGGAGAGTATCTTTGTAGGGCGGGATAGACAAACACACGGACCAATCGTCTCTCAGATTGGCCAACTGACCCGCCTCCGAGAATTGCATTTGGGCGGGTCCCAGAGCACCGGTACCATTCCCACGGAATTGGCGCGGCTCTCGGATACGCTCGAGTACTTGGGCATTGGTTTCAATCGACTCACGGGAACCTTTCCAAGTCAACTGACGGCTCTCTCCAAACTGGAACAGCTCAAGATTGATGCCAACCGGCTACACGGTACTCTACCCAAGAACCTTGGAAGTCATCTTTCCAATCTTCGGATTGTTTCCTTCTATCGCAACCAATTCAATGGCACTGTCCTATCCTCCTTGATTCCATGCGCCAATCTGGCGTTTATCGACATTGCCGAGAATCAATTCGCCGACGAGATACCCTCCGAGTTGGGCACGTTGACCCATCTCACCCGTCTTTTCTTGCCAAACAATCGATTGCATGGAACCCTGCCTTCAACACTAGCTCTACTTCCCAAGCTAGGCAAATTGAACCTTCACAACAATGTGAATCTAACGGGGCCGCTGCCTCCCGAGTTTGCAGCTCTCAACCAAACTTTGACAGTCTTCCAGATCCAGGGCACTGGGATTACCGGGACCATCCCGGAGGCACTCTGTGGCATGAAAAAACTCAAGTTTGACTGCTCCGATACACTTTGTGGATGTGACTGTCCCTGTGGATGAGTCGGATGACAGCGTTGGCGCTCACAGCAAGCAAACGCATGCCATTAGCTACTACAATGCCACAGGCCCTCCATACGGTAGCCTAGCAACGTGTATGTGGTCTTTGACCTTTGCAGGGCAGATCACGGAGTTGTTCGGTTCTACAGATTTGCCGGGGGGGGGGGGGTTATTCCTGGCAGGCAGAGAAGCCTTCCAACTGATTCGATCTCCAGATAGATGTCCAGGGCAGGGGCGTCTCTACCACTTTGGCTAAAGGCACAGTGGTGCTCTAGATTGCCAGAGGTGCACTCCTCGCTAGCTAGTACCACAGGATAAATAGTACTAGAGTACGGTACCTGATATTAGACAGCTTCTTAGCATCAACTTTAGTGCTAGGCCTGTTCTCGCCTGCGCCATGTACTTTCACATGATATTGGCTATTAGACAGGCCAGGCTAGGCTTGTATCGTGGGCCAGAAACAACCCAATAGGCTAGACTGGCTAGACCGCTCAGCTTGTGCCTGGGGTGGGATACATTGCTGGGGGACCCTTGGATTCGGCTTCGCATGCCTTCAAAATTAAGTCAGCGGGAGCTGCGATACCTCGGCAGAAAGACAAATAAAGAAAGAGGATCGTGTTTGAGATTGCATCCTTCTTTCAAGGTAGACCTGGCGACAACACCCGACTTCGTCGTGTGTTGCCGCCCGGTATCATTCCCTCATTATAACCTTCTTTTTATGTAAGCTAGCCCTGGCGACAACACCCGACTTCGTCGTGTGTTGCCGCCCACTATCATTCCCTCATTGTAACCTTCTGTTTTATATTAAGCTAGCATTGGCGTAGCCACGGTCTAACCCATAATTTACAGCAATCATTCGATTGTGTAACTCTAAATTTACAACACCTGCTGGCTTATTGTGTTTTTGTCCTGAGTGCACTAACCTTAAATTACATTGATATATTCCTACCCCTAACTTTTATTGAACCTTCAATTTCCAGTTTTGCCAGCTTACATTATCTCTATCCTTATACCCTGGCTTCACCGGAATAGGGAATCCCACAGACACAAAACGAGGGGATCCCACAGACAGAATATTTGCCAATAAAGGGGTAGAGGACTCAGGCAGTTAACCTGCCGAGGTTGACCTTATCGGATAGCCACGACGCAGTAAAACTGGAGCTCACAATTGCCCTCAACTACCAGCTAGCTAGCAAGCTGAGGGCCTTTTGAACTTTTGCCCTCAACTACCAGCTAGCAAGCTGAGGGCCTTTGAAACTTATCTGGTAGTGTTGTGTGTGTGGTGTGCTGTGTGTGTGTGTGTGTGTGTGTGGTGTGTGTGTGTGATGTGTGTGTGTGTGTGTGTGTGTGTGTTGTGTCGCGTACATTATTGGTGCGGTTTCCCTAGTAAGATTAAGGCTATCAAAGCGAACACGTACATATGGTGCGGTTTCCCTAGTAAGATTAAAGCTATCAAAGCGACTGATTAGCCTTGGCTTTAAGAAACATCAAAAAAAAATGAAACCTTTGCCTTTAGATAAATGCTAGTTGAGGGCACACTAGCCTACGGCTGTCTGTCTTATCTTGTTGTGGTGTGTGTGTGTGTGTGTGTGTGTGGTGTTGTGTGGTCGCGTACAATATGGTGCGGTTTCCCTTGCAAGGTTAAGGCTACGTACATATGGTATGGTTTCCCTGCAAGGTTAAGGCTACCGCCGGCAGAACCCTTCCTTGGCCTTAGAAAAATACAAGTTGAGGGCACTAGCCCCGAGGAGGAGGATGCCTCCAATTAAGTCAGCGGGAGCTGCGATACCTCGGCAGAAATGAAGCCAATCGGCGATCCAGAAGAAGAAGAAGGCACAACAAACAGATGAGGAACGGCAGGCTGAGTTGAAAGTCAAAAGAGACTTCATGCAGAAGCATCAGAACAACAATCTATAGAAGAACATTTGATTGCCAAAATAAAGGATCAGAAAGGAAACAGATCAGACGCTTGAAAGGGATTTTCTTGATGACTGAGGCACAAATTTCAAAGAAAAAGCGCTGGATTGATCGAGCTTTGGAAATAAGCAAGTAAAGCTGAGCTGAAGTGGAGCGACAAAGCTAGAGAAGCTACGTGGTGTTGAAGACCTAGAAACCTCTAAATAGAGGATGGATGAAAGCTCAGCTTACATACATCACAGAACAGGCAAAGAAAGAAACAGCAATCTTAGAGCATGATTGGACGAAAGGCAACAGAAACTCCATGCGAAGGATCCGGGTTTCTACGAAGCAGAGTGCAACATATTTCAACATACGTATGATAGAAAGAAAATCGAAAGAGAGAGGAAAGATATTGCAACCCATCATGATCTACAACTTGAGCGGTTAAAGAATCACTCGACAAAGCAATTTGTGCTCGCAAGGTTTGTGGTGGCGGAAAAATACATTGCCAGGGTTGTAGAGAAATCGGCTACAGTAAATGATGCTTCTGTATCATTGTCACATCTGTATTAGCCAGTGGTCTATCTTACTGATCCTCCAGATTCTCTCTTTGTACATGTATTCAGCAATCTCAATGTGATCCTCTTCTATTGCCTTCTAA
>CAICTM010002209.1:0-17065 GCA_903772945.1 Seminavis robusta
AGCGTTGTGGTACTACGTCGAACACTAGGTCAGCCGTGTAGTAAGGATGCTCTTCTTGCCTGCTCGGAGATATTATCCCATGCCTCTTGATCCGACTTGGACAACGACGCCATGTGGTTGCGTTCATCATGACCTTGCGTGGACCACGAGTGTCTGTCTGATGGGCTTGCAATAGGACCTCCACGGTGTATCCATATCGTGGACGAAGCCTCATAGGTGTTGTCACAGGTTTCCGCGTACCATCATCGAAGAGAATTTCGTGTTGGTAGGTGCGACGACGAGCGTTGCTTCGAGAGAGCGTGTGGACGTGCATGATTTGCACTGTCATGCAGTTGTGCTTGCTCGAGAAGGGCTGCTCGGTATTGCTCGAGCATATACTGGGAGGTGTCTCATGCAGCTTGTTGGTTGCTAGTAACACTCTAGCTTAGTAAAGGTAAAATCTGTTTTACTGTTAAGCTATTTCCAAGAAGTGATCTTTCTCCATGTTTTCTGGGATTGATTCAACTTCAAAGGTATATAGTGAAGGGGGTGACAATAGTCAGTTAAACTCCCATGTATGTAACTAGAGAATAGATATAGATATCCCCTATAACTAGATTGGGATAAACGATAATTTGTATTGAGGTGTTGTAATACAACTCCAACACACTCCTGCACGGTTCCATAAAGGTACCGTGGAACGAATAATTATGTAATGATGTTGCTCCATAAGAACAGTTGTTGGTCGAGAGACCATTTGCTAGGTGCTCGGCATTCCGCTTGGTGGCGAGAAGCTTGTCATCCATAGCAGTGCTGACAAATCTGTCACAGTCAATGTGGACTTGTGGACAGTGTCGTCATGAAAAGCCACTGTGGCCATCACTCCTGTGAGTGTTGCCACTCTGTATGACTTGCTGTGGCGGTTGTGCCGTCACTTGATGTTGCTGTATCGAAACTGGGAAGTTCCGATCACTTGTTGAACCGTGGACTGGGAAGTTCGGTCACTTGGTATTGCTGTAGCTGGAAACTAGGAAGTTCCGGCTGCATTCTCGTAGACTCAAACTGTGCTCTTGACTGGCGGTGTAGACTGAACTGGACATCGATATGCCATGGTCTCATCGCAATGATGTGTGGAAACATCAATCCATTCAGGCTTGATACTGGATTTGGAAATCAGGTGAGCATGAGTCTGTGCAATAGCTTGGTAGCTATCTGGAGTCAGTTTGTTGTCCATTGGAATGGAACGTGAGCTGTCTCTTTTGTTGGATGTCCAAGAAGTGTTGGATGTCCCAGAAGTGTTGGATGTCCTGCTGTTGTCTTTTCAAGAGGAATGGAATCCTCTTCTTCCCAGCTGGGGAAGCTTCTTCCTTCATCACGGCCTCCTCTTCTTTGGAATCAAATGGCTGTGACTTGTTGTACATGAATGTGTGCTTGCTTGATGTGGACCTTGGTTTGCACCTCTTGTAGATGGGTGCTGGCAACTTGTGGCATTCCGTCGAACTGTTGCTTGCTTTGAGCTGGTTCCATGGTGGAACTGTTCCTGTGGAACTGTGGGAATCCTCTGCAGAAGATATCCCGGTAGCACTGGTGTGTGACTACCCTTGCTTGAGTAAGCTTGCTCTGCCTCGATAGGCTTCTGTGGTCGCACTTGCAATCTCATGATGGATCTTCTGAGTCGATCCGGAGAGTCAAACTGAATCGATCTCGTGGTCGCTGCTTGTGATTCGATCGCTTCGTGTCATTCGATCTGGCATGATCGTTTCTTGTCAGTCGATCTGGTGTGTCAATCTGGATAGATCGATCGGAGAATTCAAAGGAAGGTTGAAAAAGGTTTGAGACTTTGGTTTTGGTGGGTACAACTTTATCAATACCACTCCTGCTGTCACTGTTGGCACACTTCTGTGAGCTAGCTGTGGCAGGACTTGTACTTGTTGTAGCCAAAGCTGGCTTGATTGGTTTGGACATTGGATGCAACTTGGATTGCTGTGGAGCTTGAGGCGGTGTCTCTAGGATTCCTGAGAATCGATAGCACTCAAAGTGTCTATCAGTGCTTGGGTAAGCAGGCTCCTACCTTGGAAAGGCTTTGTAATCCATTCTCGCGTCGTTGTGTCGACTGGCTTGCAATGAGTCCAAAACAAACCTTGGAAGTAGTTGCTCGGCATCCCGCTTGGTGGCGAGAAGCTGAGCGGTGGAGACGAGACAATATGGACATTGTCATCATCGGAAAAGTCTTTGTGGCTGGCACTCCTGCTGGGAGTGATGCCACTCCTGGAAGATTGGTGTCGGTTGATACCTTCACTTGGTATACCTGCGGCTCAGACTGGGAAGGTCGGCTGGATTGACACTTGATGGGGCTGGAAGCCCTTCGTAAATGGAAGCTGGTTGAAGCTTCTGGAAGTCGTAGACTTGTGCGAAGCGATGCCCTACTGGAAGGTGCATGGAAGCTGGAAATGATGTAGCTTGGAAGTCACGGACTTGTTGGGTTCGACTGAACCTAATGTAGCTTGGAAGTCACGGGCTTGTTGGGTTCGACTGAACCTAGTTCTTGGATGGTCTCGATGTCTGAAGATGGAATGAGGAAATGGTTGAGTTATTGTTTCCTCTTGTCATGGTTGTTTATACTCATGTGAGACTCGTGACTGCTGGTGTCGTCACTTGTGGTGACTGGTGCCGTCACTTGGTACACTTGGTACCGTCATTTGGTGTTGGCGTAGCTGAGACTGGGAAGTCAGGCTATAGCGACACTTGGGAGAACTGTTGTAGTAGCTGGAACTAGGAGGAAGTTCCTTGCCACAATGATACTTTGAGTTGGGGCTAGAAGCCCTTGGAAGTTTGGATACTTGTAAGGAACAAGTAATTGGGTAGTAGTTGTGGAAGCTCCAACTTGATGGCTGGGCACCACTGGACCTCGATGTGTCACGGTCGATGATAGTTCGATGGTGATATAGTCGGTCGATCCTTTGGTTGGTGATGTCACTGCTCTTACACTCCTGTGAGATGGCTGTGGCAGTAGTTGTTCGTAGTTGTATCTTCTGTAGGCTTGATTTGTTGTACTCATGTACTTCTGTTGGTGTGAGACTAAGGTTGGTTGCAATCTCTGTACAGTAGTTGCAGTGGAGCTGAGGTGTGCACCCTCTTGTTGTTTTTATTGATCAGGTTGCCACTTGTGTGTCAAACTCTGTCTGCTCCAGCCATCCTGTGGCTTGGTTCCTTGTCGTGTGAACTCTTGAGTGGCTTGCTTGTAGCTAGCTACTCAGTTCAACGTTCACTGTCGTTCTGCTGTTGTTGCAGTTGCCGTTATTGTAGATGCAATTTGAATTTGGTTTGGTAGCGGTAGATACCGTTGTTGGCTGTTTATGTAGCCATTGATGGTTGTTGGCCGTGTAGTTGTGGCCATTGGTGCCGTTGATGGTTGCGGCATTGCCTATAAAGGCGGATGTTATGATGATTTTGTTTGTAAGCTTGTTGGTTTTGGGTACCAGTACCACCACACTCCTGTGCACTTGTTGTGATCAAATAGCAAGGGCATAGACTTGGAATGGTATCTGTTGTTGCCTGGAGGCTGTTGTTGCCTCAGGTTTGCCTGTGTCATAAGGAGGAAGTGCTGTGGATTAGTTGCACAATACACATTCCAAAAATTGGTAGTAGGAGGTGCTGTGGCTTGGATGCCACAATACACACTCCATGAAAGGGGTAGGAGGTGTTGAGTAAACTCAATACACACTCCAAAGAAAATATTCAAGCAATGGAGGCAGATGCACTCCTGTGCTTCCTGTAGCTTGGCTTCTGCACTGCTGTGCTCTTGCGCCAGCTGATTAGCTATAGTAGCTGGCTCCAGCTAGAGCTAGGTAGCTAGCACGGGACATGCTCCGGTAGCTCCTGTACCGGTGGCTGGCACTGGACGTGCCGGTAGCTCCTGTACCGGTGGCTTGGATCTCCTGTAGCGCTTGTGCCGTTTGCTGGCTAGCAACTGTCTGCAGGGCGTGCAGCATCACTACTAGCTCACTCTGGCTGATGTACCGGTGGCTAGACATGATGCGCTGCGACGCACGGAGACTTGGCTTGGATCTCCACGGGAAATCCTCTTGTTGCCGACGTAAGAAGAGATCGAACGGTAGCTTGGATCTGGCTCCGTACACTCCTGGAAAGATATCACGGAAGATACCTTTTCCGTTGTGACGTTCAGCGGCTTGTGGCTGCCGTTCGCTGAACTGTCGGCTGTTCTTTGCCGTTCCGTGGAACTGTTGCATTGCTGTCAGCGATTTCCTCACAAAAAGCAAAGTCTTCTTCTGCCGACAGCAGTTGCCGACCCTGTTGTCGATCGGCACAATGTCGCTGCCGGTCTTGCTGTTGCTGTTCATAGGAGTAGCGGTAGCGACTGGCTAGTAGCGTTGTTCTTCTTCTTGTTGCTGTACCTGCCTGGTAGCGGTAGGAGCTGGTCGTCGTTCGTTCGTCCGATGTCTTTGTTGTTTGTTCGCCTCTGCTCTTGTTCAACGTAGCAGTAGTGGCAACCGGCTAATAGTAGCGGTTGCTGTTCTTGGTGTCTCTGTGGCGGTAGCAGTAGTAGCGGTCGTCGTTCGATCGATTGTTGACGGGCTACTCTTGTTCTTGATGGGTTTGCTTTCAATTTTCCTTGAATGCGCCGTTGGATGAATCTTCCTTCCTCAGCGTTGTCAGTGCTTCTACCTTGTTGTGCCTGTTGCGCTAGTGTTCGGAGCACAACTTGTTGTATGACAGTCCTGTTGTAGGACCTGTCGTTGTCGAGTAGTCGACCTGGTAATTCGCTTGGTTCGTGCGATGGGATTTTCTGTTCCATCGCACCTCTCTTCTATCAGCACTGATTCGATGGCTTGATAGAGAGGCTGAAGGAACTCCCGCAGAAGTACCTCTGTGGTTATTCTTCTTCTTGTTGGAACTTGTTATCTAGTTCCTCTTCCGTGCCAACACTCTTGGTTTCGTGCTCTTCAGGTTGACACTCTTTGGGTCACTCCTGTACGCTGGTACGACCACTTGTTTCCGTAGTAGCCTTGGCTGCTTGCGCTCCGTACGTACAGTAGCGTGCTTGGTCTTCGTGGCAAAATGTGGCACTACTCTTGTAGTTGTTTTTCGTAATGACGCGGTGGCAGCAGTCATGGTACGATGGCTGTTTCCACAGCGCAAAGTCTTGGTGTTCGCTCACTTTTGTGAGCTGATCTTGCTTGTAGATCGGCTTGGCTTGTACGGTCACACCGTAGTAGTAATCTTTCTGCTCACTCCTGTGAGCTTCGTTGTTTGCTTGCTTGCGGGCTTGGTCCTTGTGACCGTGCACCGGTACGGTAACTGTTCTTGCTCTGTTGGAATCACGTCTGTCGTGAACTTGGTTCCTTGCTCCGGAACTTACTCCTGTGAGCTTGGCTGGGTGTGATTGCTTTCGTCGTGTTCGAGCTGTAGGAACTGGTGAGACAATTTCGTGCTCGACACTGGTGCGGAGCTTTGCCTGTTGAGCTGTTTTGGTAGCTCTGATAGTGGGGCTAGTGCCTATCAGCCTGCCCCTTTTGCTCTGTTGCTGTTACGCTCGTTACCTTAGCATAGACTCGACTCATGTATCATAAAGGGTGTCGATATCGATGTCGCCATTGGCGACGAGATGATCTTCTTGGAAATAGTGTTGGTTGCTAGTAACACTCTAGCTTAGTAAAGGTAAAATACTGTTTTACTGTTAAGCTATTTCCAAGAAGTGATCTTTCTCCATGTTTTCTGGGATTGATTCAACTTCAAAGGATATAGTGAAGGGGGTGACCATATAGGTCAGTTAAACTCCCCATGTATGTAACTAGAGAATAGATATAGATATCCCCTATAACTAGATTGGGATAAACGACTAATTTGTATTGAGGTGTCTGTAATACAACCTCCAACACAGCTTTCTTGGTTTGCAGTGCGAGATGTCGTACAGGAGAGAGATTTGGTGCCTTGGAGATTGAGCGTTCCAAGAAACGTGCCCCCTGCTGGTCACTGTATGGCTCGTCGCTGATCTCATTGTACTGCCGAAATTGTTTGAGGAAGCTGGAGATGAAACCAGCTTGGGACCCTCTCCATACACCTTCTGCGATATCGGCGGAGGTGAGATACCACGAAATCTTATCCGAGCGCAGGGTTGCGACCATGGACTTGCAGTAATATTCGTCAATTGCCTTCCAGATCGCACGAGTGTCCTTGTCGGTTTTGTTGGCAAGGACGACAGATCGTGCCTGTGCTTCTTGGAAGATGTCTTCGAAGGTCTTGTACATCCATTCTCGTTGTTTCTCGTCTAGTTCGACATTGGTGACCGTGAAGTCAGAATCAATGAGGTGGGAGAGACCTTGAGATTTGAGCGTGTTGAGGAAGTTCTTCCTCCATTTGATGAAGACTGATTCGTCGTGAAACTCTCTGAACTCCGAGCGGACGGGCTTGTTGTTCTTGTCCCAAAGTGCGATTGCACGCTCCCCGTTGGTCATCGTGGCATCGCTGCGTCTCATTTGTTGCCATGGGACGATTTCGCCGTGTGGCTGGAAGAGTCCAACTCTGAAAGCATCGAGGGCGGTGACCGTCAGCGAGACGATGCGGACGGGTGCTTTCTTCTTAAACAACCAATGGTGATACATCTGTATCGTCGCGAGCAGTAGCTTCTTCCTGGTGAGAGGTACTGGTCTTGGAGGGCCGTTGGTGTCGTTGGAAGCTTGGAGATCCATAACTTCATCTTTGGTGAGAAGTAGGAGATTCATCCATCCGTCGATTCCTTGTTCAGACACTGCGATGCGCATGTGACATGCATTGTACCCTGTGGTGGAAGCGGCTTCGCCGCATAGGTTGCATAGGACATGCTTGAGCCTGGCTGGTTCATCGGCCATCTTGATGGAGGTGTGGCAGTGCGTAGCTGCGACTGTTAATCTGCTAACGTGAGGAAATACTACTTGAATAGAGGGATCTTGTAGAGGTAGCTACCACCCAATGAGATCAGCTGCAACTATTCAAGACGAGTGCAAAGTAAATGCAAAGTTCGCTTCTTAGTAATTCATAATCTGTGTTGTGAGCTTTGATTGATGCGATCAGTAAAGCTAGTTCGTAGCGTGTTAGATCAATGCATCGTGGTAGTTGATCTTGATTCATACGGAAGTCAACGTGGTATCTGCGGGAAACGGTTCATTGGCAGAATGCTTTACTCCTGTCGAATACTCCAGTTTACCGTGTCCTTTGGTTTCGTTGAGAACGTGTTCTTGCCAGCGTTCTCTGTTCCATCGTGTTGACTCATAAAGCATGACTCAATCTACTCACGGATACTCTGAGTCGTGGGAGGAACTGTAACGCTTTCAAGGTAAGAAACTAGAGTCGTATCACATGGTCAATGTTTTGGTACCTTTAGTTCACCATTCAGAGTGAGACCGATAAACTCTGAAGTGGTCTTCAATTGTGTCACACTTTTCATCAGCAGATTGATGGTCCAAAAAGGCCTGGGGGCCGACCAGATGATGAGGTAAGTCTTTATGGATGAGCACCTTAGCTGGAAACGGAACAACATTGCCATTGTCGTCAAGAGTTTCCCATGTAGCATTGCCCACATATTCAACCATGAGACTTCCCGCAATTCCACCCAGGCGAATTGGTTCAGCTGGCTTTCTGACAGATCCTGCCTCCACATCATCAAAGCTGTTGGTAGCTGAGAAAGAACATCCAGTGTCAATGATAGCACTGAAAGCATCTGGGTGTCCCTTAGTAACAACTCCAAACTGCTGCTTATTGTCTCCCAAAAGCATATTCAAAGAAAGACGGTCATTGTCATTCAACTTGTTGGTTCGAAGTGCGCCTTTATGGCCCCTAAGGCGTTTCAGATGCTTCTCAAAAGCCAAGTCCTGGGACAGGGCAATGGGCTGTGATTGACACACTGACAAGCTGAGGAGTCCCATCATCATTAATAGTCTTTGCTTGGAGAAAGGAACATGGCGAGCCTGTGCACGTCATTGGGAACCTTTCCATCGTTCAGGAGGCGGAAGACTGGAATAGGTATCTGCCAAAGTGAGGGTGTCCAAAGTGGGAATGACAGTCTTGGTGCAGCGAAGCGCCCACGATACCCAACACAAGCCAGAAAGAGCTAGCACCCAATTGTAGAACCAGTGATGTAGGTGGACACAGCTTGAGTGAAAGAGAAAACCAATGGATGCGGGATATACAAACGAGCTGAGACTTGGGACAAATGGAGTCCAAAATGTTGAGGACCACTGAGTGAATCTCCGTAGGGATGGCAGAGCTGGCTTTTCCCGAGAGGAACACATGGTATGTTCAAGTCCATGAATATCTCCCTCCATAGCATGTGTTGGCTGCAGGGATAAGCCATAATATCCGACATGGTGCAAGTAAACGACAATCAGTAGGCCATATGCAAATAGGCCTACCTGCCGTATCCTTTTAAAAGCAGAGACAGGAAGGAAAACTCGTCGTCTTCCTCCAAAGCTTCAGCCAAGTGATGGTCGACAACTGGGATACTGCCCATATCATAGTTGACTTCATCCCGTTGCATGAACTCCTGTGGATCAATAACTGGAGCATCAGCAAATCGAACAGCACCACAAAGATTTCCTCCAGCAGTGACCCCTGTGTCCACTGGGGGTGGTGGTACAACAGCAGCAGGGGGCGATTCAACACCACTAGCGGGAACATATGCAACTCGATTAGCTCCCTTGTGCTCACTCGTATAGTGGGCACTGGCTCCCTTGGAGAAGCGACCACAGCGACGACAGAACTTGGCCAGGGTCTTGCCTTCAATGACGACAGAGTACTGGGCATCGTCCGGAATGTTGGCATGGAGCTGATGCATTGTCTTGTATACTTCCTTGCACTGGGCATTCACTTTTGCAATAGTGGCCTCATCCAGTCCATGTTTGGCAATGCCACGACCAGTGGAACTGTTACTGCCGCTAGATCCAGAGCTGCTGCCAGACTTGGGGCAATCACGTTGCATGTGGTCACCTCCACATGTCCAACACTTGATACTGCTGCTCCCACTGCCACCACCGCTGCTGCCACCTGCAGACCTGTCCTGAGTAAGTGTGGTCTTCAATTCTTTAGCCACCATGGCAGCCATTTGGGTTAGCATAGCTTTGTGCTTGGTATCAGAAGAAATCTGCTGGGCAGGTGCATAGTCACTTTGAGAGACCAGCATGGTGTAAAGGTCTTCACCTTTGCGAAGAGCAGCGATGGGACGCATCACTTGTTTGTTAGTCGAATCAAATCCACTGACATCATTGGCAAGACAAAGCTCTCTCATACTTTGGAGAAGCAATGGGTCGCTTGCCGTGGTAAGACCCTTGAGCGCCCAAGTTGTCAAGTCAGGGACTGTTGCATTTGGCATATGGTTCATCTGAATTTCCCGGACGATAGCAGATGCATCGTGGACAAAGTGAGAGACATTTTCCCCAGGGTAATCTGTCAACTTGAGTGCCTCTAGCTTGTTGACAAGACTCTTGATCTTGGAGCTGGATGGGCGGTAAATCTTCTTCAGAATGGTAAATAGGACATGGGGACCAGTTCGATCAGCGAGCTTTGGGATGACTTGCTTAAGGTCCTGCATGAGTGTTGGCGAACAAGAGTTGAGCACGGCTTCACCCGACCAATGCAGGTTCTGGGCATCATATGAGCACTGAGCAAAACGATCGACAGCACCGTTGGCCATGACAGGACGGCCCTGATCATCAACTTTGATAACTCCATTGACCGTTAGATCCTTATGCCAGGTTCGCTCAATGTCGCTGGAAACCATACCAGGTTGGAGAAGCATGTCCAACTGAGTGCCATCGGTCTGAATGATTCTAAAGACGCTTTCCATCCCAACTGAGATCATGAACTCGCTTAGAGCAATAAGCGATGGCACTACCTTATCCGCGTTTGGTTCGCCAGGGAGATTAAACAGAAGGTCGGGTGAGCCACTCAGTCCCTCTTTGCACTTCAGTTCGATGGGAGAGAGAGCCTGATGGTTCTTGATTACATCCGTCTTGAAGTCTCTCATGCACTGGGCGCTCATGGGAGAAGTTCCTTCGCCGCCGACTCCATGTCCAGTCCAAGCTCCAGTCGCATTGAGTCCTCCGACCCGGGGCTGCTTGAGAGTAGGAAATGCATCCCGCTGTCGTCCAGCGGCCCTGAGGAGTTCAAGGAGCTGGTCTTGAGTGAAAGTCTGAGCGACGGGGGGGGGGGGGGGGGCAGGTTCAGCCATGTTGGTTTCGGCGTCGTGTTGGTTGGAATCGAACGAGAAGGTTCGAGAGTCTGGATCACCAGAAACGTTTGCAGCAGGCGAGATGAGACTGGAAACAAAGTCGTAGAGGCTGCTGGTTGGAGGTTCTGGTTGGTTGGAGTCATTGGATTCAGATTCAGATGAGTTGCCCGGTGAGTTTTGGGTCATTCAGTAGAAATCTTAATGCTGAGGAATAAATGACGCAAATTACTGTAGAATTTAGTGTGGTCTCCAAACGAAGATGCTGGTAGCTGTCTGTGGTAGTGTATCCGTGTGTGGGTGGGTGTTTGAGATAGAGTATCTTTTGAGTATCTTTTGAAGCTCCGAGTGGGTTGACGCTCCAAGAAGAAGAATATCCACGGAAATGTGGGAAGGATTCAGATGGAAGGCTCTGCTTGCTTTCAAAACTGTCCAGTACACTGAAATTGTCCAGTACACTTGACTTGATTTTGCGAAAAGTCCACAATGGCAGTCTATTCCACTATCAGCTGCTGTAACCAAGGCGATCAACAAGGAGATAATGGTACCACGTTGTAGAGGAGGTCTTGGTTGATAGGCAACTGTCTTGGTTCAGCTCGAATCGGTCACAAGTTCAGTTTTCGTTGTGTCAGCAAATCCACAAATCTGCGTTGCTTCCACACTGTAAGGGTGGCTAATAGCTGTGGTGTCGAAAGCGTCTTTCGATTGTGTGAGAGTGTCAATGGGTCTCTGGTTGAGAGTGTCGATAGGTTTGCTCTCGTGGTTGCTTCCAAATTTCTTTGTACGAGTTACTATTTTGGGAATTGCTTCCTTGTAGGACTAGTTCGCTGGTAATACGTGCAAGAGATCTCAATCAATCTTTCGCGCTATTACAAAAGCGAAGCAAGCTTAGCAGAGGAATAAGCTGTGGTGGAGATCATGTATCTCGCATGCTACCACGCGACAATACTGGCAATTACAAATAACTGAGGCTTAGCAGGTTTTAGCTAGCTATTTCTAAGTGGACAATGATGTCCATGCAATCAATATTTCATAGGCCAAAAGTTGTCAGTAGGTTGCACAAAGTTGTTGCCAATGCTGGCAACACTAACCAAAGATACAATGAGCCATTCATCAAAGCTGGAGCACTATCGTCGCACCCTTGGCTTTTAATGCTTCATATATATAGGTGAGACAATTGATGGCTGGACCTATTGTTGCTGCCACAGTTCCAGGTCAATGTTTCAGGTCATCTGTTGGAGCATTGGTCAACTGACTTGTCATCTGTTGGAGCATTGGTCAACTGACTTGCCTTGTCTTTTGATGCTCCATACATATAGGTGAGGAAATTTGCTGACTGGACCCATTGTTGCTGCCGCAGTTCCTGGTCGATGTTTGGGATAATCTGTTGGAGCATTGGTCAATTGCCTTGTTATTTGTTGCAGCTTTGGTCAACTGACTTGCCTTTGGCTTTTGATGCTCCATACATATAGGTGAGACAATTGATGACTGGACCCATTGTTGCTGCCACAGTTTCCAGGTCAATGTTTCAGTTCATTGTTGGAGCATTGGTCAATTGACTTGTCATCTGTTAGAGCTTTGGTCAACTGACTTGCCTTGGCTTTTGATGCTCCATACATATTAGGTGAGGAAATTTGCTGACTGGTCCCATTGTTGCTGCCGCAGTTCCTGGTCAATGATTCAGTACATCTGTTGGAGCATTGGTCAATTGACTTGTCATCTGTTGGAGCTTTGGTCAACTGACTTGCCCTTGGCTTTTGATGCTCCATACAGCATATAGGTGAGGAAATTTGCTGACTGGTCCCATTGTTGCTGCCGCAGTTCCTGGTCAATGATTCAGTACATCTGTTGGAGCATTGGTCAATTGACTTGTCATCTGTTGGAGCTTTGGTCAACTGACTTGCCTTTGGCTTTTGATGCTCCATACATATAGGTGAGGCAATTGATGGCTGGACCCATTGTTGCTGCCACATTTCCTGGTCATCAAGCAATGGGCCAACACCAAAGCCACAAGGTATCTGGGATGCTACGAATGTCCGGCTGACAAAAAGACCCAGTTAGATATCACTGCCAAAAAGTGCAAGGAATTTTGCCGCATTGTCAAAACGAGCCACCTTTCTCCGAAGGAAGCTCACCTGCTATATTGGACCATCTACCGGCCCAGTGTCTCCTATCCCCTTCCAATGGCCTATTTTACCTTCGATGAACTAGACAAAGCCCAAAGAAAAGTCGAACGGGCCTTCACGTCCAAAATGGGTTTTAACCCAAACACCCCAAAAGCAATTCTGCATGGGCCAAAATACATGGGCGGTGCCGGTCTCTTTCATTTGTATGACGATCAGGGGTACGGCCAATGCCGCCAATTCATCAAAAGCTGGCGCTCCCCAAACAGTCCTCAGGGAAAACTCCTTCACATCACCGTGGCATGGTTGCAGTTCTGTGCAGGTGTGAGTTGGTCTGTTCTGGGAACCCCCCAGATTCCATTGACTCATCACCTCGAATCCAAGTGGCTTCAATCCCTTCAAGAGTTTTTTGGGATCCATTGACGGAAATCTAGAACTTAAGACCCCTACGTTCCTAAGGCACAAAGAACCAATGATAAAGCAATCATGTAGTAGTGGTACAAGCTACCCAACCAGCGGCAAGAACACAGGCAAAGCTTATTTTGAGCCATGCGAAATTCGTCGCATCAATTACTGTCGCATGTACCTCAATGTGTTTTTTCTCTCGGATATTTGTAATGCGGCCGGTGACACCATTGACCCTGCCATGTACTCTGGAGATTTCGAACAAAACCTTCAGCACCTGCAACCACTTACGAGTAAAGCAAGCAAACCAAACGAGACAGCCTGGAAAGCATGAGACGGGCACTGGGTTACTTCTGTTACACATCGTCCAGGAAGAAGAAATATCTCAAAACCGAACACCACCTTACCACCTGGCTACTCCCCGCAACGCAACTCCGACGATGGCCTGCCTTGTACGACCCTGGATCCGACACGGAAATCTCCGATCACATGTATTGTCACACTCACTGAGGGATGGACCATGCATCAGAGCATCCGATACGATTTCGACCAGACACCTTCTGGCATTGTCAACACTCCACCTGAAACTGCGGCCCCGTGTGATTACAAAGTGAGACCCTATACACTTCAAATGACGGGGTATGAGAATGTCATACAGCAACAGCAGCCAGAAACACACACATCAATCAACACACTCATTCCTACTTTGGACGCCTGGGAACAGCATCTACTCCGGGACTTACACTTTCTGGTTCCCGAAACTGAGGTTTGGACAGCTATTGTTACGAAAGCTTGCAGTCTGGCCTGTGATGGGTCAGCTCCCGATGGTAAGGGATCTTTTGGGTGGATCCTCAGTGACCCCCAAGGTACCCGCTTGGCTCAGTGCAACGGTCCGGCATTTGGTTACCAACTGAACTCATACCGAGCCGAAGGATACGGGATGTTGTCCGGTTTTCGATTCCTCCACCACATGACCACGATTCACTCAACAGACATACCAATCCACAGGCATGGCTGCTTCTGTGATAACAAATCAATGGTTGAGGTCACAGTGAAATACTCCAAATTCAACAGGATCTTTCCAAACAGTACCTTATCCGCTGAGTGGGACATTATCGCCGAAATTCGACAAACTCTACAACAAATCCAACCGGCCACTTCCATCCCTAAAATCAAACACATCAAAGGCCATCAGGACGATGAGAAACCATATGATGAATTAACGCTGGAAGCCCAACTCAATGTCGACGCCGACGGCCTAGCCAACCAATGGTTGGTGGACCACCCAAACTTCGACCACACACAAGTCCCAATTCTTCCAACGAGTGGGTGTCAGCTCAATCTTCCAGGTGGAACCATCACACACAATCTGAAACACGAACTCAAACTGGCAGGATCGGTGCCTCAACACAAACAGTTTCTCATGAATAAACATGAGTGGGACAGCGACACATTTGAAGATATCGACTGGAAATGCCATGGGAGGGCACTCAATCGCTTGGATCACCATCGCACCTCCCTCACCAAGTACCTTTGCAATTGGCACCCCGTCGGTAAACGTGTCAACAAATACCACCCCAAATATCCCATTGCATGCGCATCCTGTGGTGCCCCAGAAGAAAACAGAGAACACGTCCTGAGATGCCCCAAGCGACAATCGGAACGAACGGCATGGAAGAAGGCACTCAAGCAATACACCGACAAGCACAACACTCACCCAATGCTACAAACACTTCTTCTCTCAGCACTCCAAAAAGTACTCGATGGAGAAGATACCACAGGAATTGAATACGATGACAGTGTTACCGATATCGTAAACGCCCAAGCAGCCATCGGTTGGGATCAGCTCCTCAAGGGACGACTATCCAAACAGTGGGTGCAAAGCCAGGATCAACACCTTAAGGAATGCAATCTCAAAACACATCGGAAAAATGGCCAAACCTGGCTCACAGGGATTATTCAAGAATTGCTCAACCAGTGGTTCGAACTCTGGGAGGCCAGGAATCACGATCGGCATGGCAAAGACGCACAAACCAAGGCACAGGCAGCCAACCGACAGGTTATCCATGAACTTCAGCTGCTATATGACAAATACACCGGAAACCTCAGAACGGAACAGGCATGGCTTCTCCAAACACCAATCAACACAAGATCCCAATGGCCCACGGCATCAATCCGACAATGGATCAACACTTGGGAACCAGTCCTTGAAGAGAGTTACGCCACACAGCTTGAGACTGGGTAATTGATGCAGGACCTCCACTTCCCATCCTTCCAATTCCCTCCTGCGTCCGCTTCCGTCCCTCCTTTTCTCCCTCCATCCAACCCACCAAGTAACTCTCCCTGAATCCATTCGGCCAAACCCACAAATCAGTTAGGAATATATGTCCGGCAAATCCACACGAGATATGCCATTTATACTTACATGTAACTTTAAATGCACCATCTCCCCTAGGGAGTGTGGTGCCGGTGAGGGAACCAGTGGTGGTCTCCTGTGAAACCAATCCCCGCTTCGGCCGGGAGCGGTTACCCAAAGCTTCGGCTGCAGCACAGTGATGATCCGTCCATTGGGGCCATATCCGTTATAAAGATTTTGTTGTTGTTTTTTTTGCTGCCACATTTCCTGGTCAATGATTCAGTTCATCTGTTGGAGCATTGGTCAACTGACTTGTCATCTGTTGGAGCATTGGTCAACTGACTTGCCTTGTCTTTTGATGCTCCATACATATAGGTGAGGAAATTTGCTAACTGGACCCATTGTTGCTGCCACAGTTCCTGGTCAATGTTTGGGTTAATCTGTTGGAGCATTGGTCAACTGACTTGTCATCTGTTGGAGCTTTGGTCAACTGACTTGCCCTCAATAACTTCTTGAAACGATCACGGTAGATCCACAAGAGATGAGGATGGCCACAGGGCCTCCTCTGCTTACAGAGTTTCCAGCTCCTGGAGCTGGTACCGATGTTATTCTATCACGATGCTGGGCAGCCTAGCGAATGCTATCAGCTTACCTCTCAATGCCACTGCTCAGCCTCAACAGGATAGGTATCTACTGCAAAGGAACAAGGGAGCTACAGGTCTATGGAGATGGTATTCAATTCATACATTCAATTCTTAGGACTATGAGCAAAAAGCATGCATCCAAATAATTGGGTGTTATGCAGGATTTGAGCACTCTGAGCCACACTGAGGCTCCTGGATCCTCCTGAGGTCACCTGATTGAGTAGATGCTCGCCTCATGGCCATCTGGGGTGATACAGTGGTCAAAACCTTCATATGGGACCATATGGGGCTTCCCTGGTTCCATATGTATGGCCTGTGTCTCACCAGTATCAACCAAGATTCTCTATATCTTTGCTTGTTCCACATACCATGTGGGTACCAGTAACATAAGGCAGACAGTTTGTTCTCACACTCACCACGTTGATCCCATGGATCCAACCCACATTTTATCGCTCCCTCCATCGGATTCATCCGGGGTGAGGGTGTCCAGGGTATTCCCTTTCCAGAACATCACTGCTCGAAGCATTGGCCAAATCTGAGAATAACTCCAGTGCTTCGTGAGGATGTCAGCCGGGTTGATTTCTCCTGGCATGTGATGGAAGGAGATGGTTCCTGCTGCAATGCTTTCCCTAACAAAATGGTAGGCCAGTGCATGATGCCTTTTCTTGAGCGGAGAGTGGGGCTGTGTCGAGCTTGTGCAAACGAATCCGTTGTCTCCGAACATGTATGTGGGGCCTTGCACTGGAACACCAAGGTACCTCAGTGTGATACGGGCAGCGACAGCTTGTTGGGCAGCTATCTTGGCAGCAACAAACTCGGAACCATAAGTCGCCACTCGACGGTGGCCTGCTTCTTACAGTACCATTCAAAGGGAGTCTGATTCACGTAGTGTAGGACTCCAGTGACGGCTCTCCCCGTCACCCAATCGTGGTATAAGTTGGCATCCACGTAGGTGGAAAAAGAGAGATCAGTCCTGTTGAGAAGAATGATCACCCGGAGCTTGATACTTCCCAACTGTTGGACGATGATGGATCACCAAGTACCAGTCCCTATTTGGAGGAATCAGTGGGCTATTTCCCTTGGAAGGTTTGATGTTGGAGTTGCAGTCATGACGCTTTCCTCGTTCCGAGTAGCTCCCGTGTTGGCCACCTGGATCGATTGAAGAGGATTACCGGTTACCTGTTCAAGATGAAGCATGGAGGCATCCGTGTACAACCGCTATTCCGGATTACTCCCAGTTGGAAGTCAGGAAGTATGACTGGACAAAGACAGTGTACAAGGAGCTGAAGAGGAACTCCCTGTGACGCACCTGCTCCCAAGGGCAAGCCCGTGGTCTTTA
>CAICTM010002210.1:0-17049 GCA_903772945.1 Seminavis robusta
CCTCCTCCATATTCGGCAGAATCAAGGTCCTTGTCAGAGCTTCCTCGGATAGGTCATATCACCGACCAAATCAGTGTAAAAATCGTTGTTTTTGTCTGATTTTGCCCAAGCTGCTTCATTTCTTCGTCTTCATTGTTTGCCACCTCTCGGCTGCTGGGCTGGTTTGGGTTTCTCTCTTGTTGTTGCCGAGCGGAGAACCGACTGCGGCTGCTGTATTGTTATCTTTTGCTAGTGTTTCAAAGAAGGCACTGGCATCCTTTTTTGAACCGTGCGCCTTTTGATGAGCTTCAGCCATTTTTGTTGTTTTGCATAGCGTCTTGGTTCGTGGAAGCCGAATCCTTGGTTGCTGCTTCGCCGGAGTATTTCGTCATTCTCTTGAAGATTCAGACGTGTTGCTCCTGATGATGCATGTGTTGCTTCTAATGATGCATGAGCTCATTTACCACCAAGTACGGTGGAAAGAAGTGATGATTCACCACCACCAAGACCACCAACCTGGACCGACCTGGCATCAATTCAGATCGTGATGGGCTAATCTCTGACCTATTGTTGAAAGTAGAGAGGGCTCCTCGGCTTAGCAGTACTAACAAGTGCTCGAAGCTCAGCGGCACTACATGATGTACTTTATTGATGTGCCGCCTCAATCCACTGTACGATAATACTGCCTTTTGGCAGTAAGGGCACTGCGGCATGGCTTCCTGTATCAATCAAAACTGGGATGCAAGTTGACCATTGATTTGTAGCATGATAAAGCAACCATCCTCACCATATAGCAGCACCACACCAGCTAACACGACTCAAGGCCCATTTTTTGGCCTTTTTCTGCGATTTTGTGGTTGAAATAGGTGTTGGATTTATGACCTAACGACAAAGTTGGCCGGGGCACTTTCCGTGTTCCCCACCCATTGTATTCTAGAGTAGGCCTTAAGAATTTCTGAGAAGACTAATTATAATTAGAAGCATTAGGTCATGATTTTCACGGTGCACTCAAAATCTGCGTATTTATTTAGAATTGACGACCACCCTTCTACTTGATTCGTGTGTTTGGTCATTCGAGGCTTCTTAGACGTTATGTTGTCATTGCTTCGTGCTTTTGGCTCTCGCAGCATGGATGTGTCTTGCATCCATCATTCATTTTGAAACTCCTGTGTGGTACTTGTGGTCTTTTCGCACTGTCTGTTGGCAATGTGCCCTCCATTATTCATGTCGTTGCACTGTAACAAATGGATGGAAGACATTCTATAGCTCTGTGGATTGATTGATTGTAGTTTGTGTTTCTTTCCAAGAATCAGCAACACCGTTTTGATCGATCAGCTCGCTTCAATGAGCACGGAACTAAACAAGTGACAAAAAATGACTTGAACAAGTCCTTGTGGCGATATCAGTTCAAAGACTGCTTTTCCAAAAATCTCGGATTTGAATGTGGATGCAACGTCATTAAAGAGTGCTTGTTGCGATTTTGCCAACTTCCGTTGACTTTTGCTTTGCAGGTTCAGTGTGGCTTGTCCCTCGTGAATGGGATCCGACAAGGCCCCCAGTATCCCTTTTCGCACCGACCGTAATAGTTTGACCACCCCCATGGGAGTGGAAATCCCCATGAGTTCCAGAATGACCCCGCGCCAGGGTTCCACTAATGATGATGATGATGATGATGATGTACCAGTGTAAGAATGGTGGTAGTAATGGGAATATGCCAGCACGGGTATCGTGACTGCTTGAAGCCAAAAGGCTGCCGCACACATGAGCATGGCTCGTACGGTGGTCACGGCTTGTTGTTTGATTTGTGCTTTGGATGTATGATGATGTTCCTGGTAGTCTCGTAGGGCGGATGCCTTGATTCCCCGTGTTTCGTCCCATTGAATGTAGGCGACCAGTGTGACGACTCCCACGATTATGAGTAGTATGTGTTGCTCGAGTTGGGGAATCTCCTTGCCCCACGCCAAGATGACATTGGTCACGGACCCAATCGTCACCACAATGGCACTTATCCTCCACGTGCTGGCTCCGTAGCGAAGGATTTGGACCAGTGCTTGGGCTTGATGACGACCTTCTTCTTCTTCCTTCACTTTGTTGCTTTGACTATTCATAATAGCATTATTATTTTGTTGAGAGACCAACAGTTTGTACAACTGGGCAGCATGCCACGTATTGTAGGCAAATCCAAGCTTCCAAAGGCTCCGTAATGCCTTGGAGAACCCTTCTTGGGTTTTCCAATCGACAACGACTTGCATGCCAATAGTGACGCAAATGTCCACCAGGGCGGAAGCGACAGCCAGTTTTGAACAGTGGAGAACGGCATCGGCTGCTTTCAACGTTTCGTCGTGAGCCTCATTATCCACAACAGCAACAGTACGATCGTTCTTCGCATCAGCAGCAACAGTGGTCTCCTTTTGTCCTCTCTTGGACATGATGCTGGATTAAATGGGGAATTGGGAAGAGATAAGATGATGGAGAGGAGACCGAGGGAGATTGCAAAGGTTGTGGTTGTTGTCGGTGTCGGCGAAGAAGAATTCCGAATCTTTTCAGTCCTGTTTGGAGTCACGAATGGATCTTTGGTTGTTCAAACCAGATCTTTTCCCATCATTCTCGCGACAGATCATTCCTGGTCGTCCCAAATGTGCCGACCATGGCCATGTTGTTACCGCCACCCGTTCTGCTGCTGTCACTACTACTACTGTTGTTGATAAGACCAAGCTATGGATTCTCCACCCCCCGAAATGGCAAAGCTCTCTGGAACAACAAATCGCCTTCCAAGGTTCCACTGTACAGCACAGCTAATACACAAGCCAGCATTCCCAGTGAGTTTCAAGAGGAATCGATCAATTCCGCTCTAGCAGCCCGAGCATGTGCCCGAGCGTCCGCCCTCTCGGCCGTGGTGGATATGGGGATTCATGCCTTGGAATTGGTCGATAGTGGTGGCGTTACTACTACAAGTATCCGCAGTATTCTACTACAAGATGGCAACATCCTCGCCAGCCTTCGAACGATTTGGAAATTGGGATTTGCCGGCAATTTGTGGTTTGCCTCCTCGCTCATGGCCAAAAAGGGTCAGGCGTCCCCCCAAGATGCCCAACGAGGTCTGACCACCATGACCAAAGTATGGAGAATCACGGGAATTGTCGTGTCCATTTCCACCGCCACCAACTTGGCGGTGGCATGGCAAAGCAGGGTCACTCGTATACGAGAGGGAATTGCCGTTGTGATGGCAGGAGTCATTGCCTTGGTCTTTTGGAAATCCCAGCAACAAACCAAAGGACTGGAAGAGCAATCCCACCACAATGACAATAACAATAGTGACAATGACAACAATCTACTGGTGGAAACTTTGCGTCGACAAGGCAAAACCATGTCCCGCGCCATGCTCTTTTGTACCGCCAGTTTTCTACTCCAAATTGGATTTATTCCCTTGATTGCACTCTCCCATGCCACCTATTCCTGGCAAGAAGTCATATTGACACTGCTCAATTTGCCCACTCCATTGGCACTGGTGAGTGCCCTGCGACGATTGCGAAAGTCCTTTTTGCAAGTCTTGTGGCAGGCACAACCGCTCCAAGGCAGCAGCAGCAACCAAGTGGCACTGCCTTCCGAGACATTTCACAAATGGACCCAGGGACAGCAGCAGTTTTATGGAGAAGCTCGATCGGCGTTCAGAGCGGATCTAATCATGAAGATACTCTTCACCCTGGCGTCGCCCAGAGGGATTGGAAAGATTATCATTACGCTATTTGCTGCCAAGGTTGGGTAGACAACATACATTGCAATTAGCTCATCCGAACAGGTGAACCTAAGCTAGCTAGTAATAGATAGCCAAAGCCACCCTAGCTAGCTATGAAGTCATCCATTCCAAGCAGTGGGGCAGGGTGAGCTGCCAGCTCTAGTTTGACCAAGAACAGAAAGGAACTTGACAGCATTCCAGGTTGATCTTCATGGTGGTGCCTAGTAGCATCCTTCTAAACGTGGGAAGAAAGTAACAAGCACATCATAAATGCCATCATGCGACTACAAATAAATGGTGTGTCGTTGACTTGCTTTTGAGGTCTACATTTCCACTTCGGTGTATCCTCGATCAATGGTATAGAAACGTTGCACAAACACATTGTCAATCAAGTCATCCGAGTTGAAATGCTCGCGCACAACACCAAAAATGTCCAGATAATTTCCTGTCTCTTCCAACACCACACCATGATACCGAAAGGCCACCAGAATACCATCCGTCTCCGAGTCTTCGTACACTTCAAAATGACTCAATTGATGAAAGGAAAAGCGACGAGTGGCAAAGTTGACCCACAATCCTCCCACTGCATCGGTACCATTCAGTGAAAACTGGCGAGCACCGGCATCAATATCCCACACCACATCCTCGGTACTGGAAGGGACAATCCGTTCCATGTAGAATTGCAGGGGATCTGCCACGTCCTCATTGGCAATATTGTCCACTTCGGTCAAGAGCACCGTCGCCAAGAGTTGGTACTTGTAGGCAGTCTCGGAATCTGCCAGTTCCAACACGGGATCCTCTGCTGCAGCGCCCTTGGCATCTTCCTTGACATCTTCCTTGGCATCATCCTTGGAGTCCTCCGTGGGGGCTTCTTCCATCGACACGCTTTCTTCTTCCTCCAAGTTTCGCAGTTTGCTGGTCCTTTGACCTTTGAGCAGGTTCGTGTTGCCAGTGGCGCTCACGGCGTGGGAGGCCAAAAGCAGCAAGCTTAGCATTGCAACGAAGTGGAAGGAGGAGCGCATCATCTTCTATCAGCCAGCAACTTGATTATGATGTGCAAGGTACGATACTTCTCGTTATTATAACTGTGTGCGAACTTATGTCAAACAAAAGAAGGAAAGCAGGTGAAATGGGATGGTTCTGATTTGTACCTGGTACCGGTGCATGATTCATCATTCGACACGAATTGATCAGGCTGTTTTTGTGATTTTTCTCGTCAAGTTTCCCAGACCAATTTTGTCAGATTTCGGGTGGATCTTTGGTGTCATGTTTTTTGGTGTCACACACGAATGAAGAGGCACCGTTCCGGTACCGTTCCGGTACGGTACCGGTACAGTACAGCCGTACCGGTACCTACCCGTACGGTACCATACCGTAAAGCAAAGAAGTAGGCTACTCTAACCTCCACTATGATGTGGCTCGACGGCACCATCAAAGAGCTGCCATTTGCAACAAGCAATCAATCACAAGCTTCCCGGTGCTGGCAAAAAAAATCAAAGTCTATTAACGGATGCAGACAAGCTGTGCTTGAGGACCACCCACGAGCCGAGGCTCGGGTATTTCCCACAGTCAAGTAAGCTTCCCGGTGCTGGCTAATACATTGTAGGTAGTAGGCTTGGCCAAATCAGTCTCCTGTGGCCATGACATCATAAAACCCAGGCATCCTGGTGTTCCCAGCCAGTGCAATCTCCCAAGCAACGATGATGTCCTCCCTGGAAACTAACTGTTTCTCCCAATCTGCAAGAGTCCTTTGCAGCAGGATCTGGGCGTATGCACTGGGCAGCAGGATGCTGGGGATGGTGCGTAAATCCTGAAACAGCTTGGTTTCATCTTCCTGCACTTGCCAGCTCTTAGCAAATGAAGTGGGATTGGTGCCGAAAACAATGCAGTGGTTGTGAGGAGGGAGCGATACTTTGCTGTGCTTCTGAAAACAATCATCAAAACTGGTACATGTAGGTCTGGCTACCTGCGGCTCCTGGCCCCCTCCTCGACGACTCTCACTCGACTCGATTCGATTCGCCATCTCCAGTCTTCCCGAGTGCGGTTAATTTACCACATCTACTTTGACTCGACCCGACTGTCACTCCAGATCCGTGGACCGCTCGACCGCTCCACACTCCACAGCTCCACAGCCTCCGCTGGTGTGGTTAGCTTGTGGCTTGTGGTTCCGGTGCCTTTCGAGTCCTACAAGGTAAGGCAGAAGCACGGTTTCGATTTTTAAAACACATACCGTACTCGAGTAGTCACGAGTTTCCTCTAACTACCCGGGTACACTAGTTACGGGCTTTTGTCATCCAGCCGAACAAGGTTTTCAACTTCCGCTCAGTCTTAAGGTTAAAGGCACCGAACCCTGCTTGAGTCACGAGCGGCAGATTTGGGGAGCCCATCACGCCAATGACACCATAAAAGTCCACACCAGTGCTCTTTGTCATCTTCCACGTTCCAATCTCGAGGGGGGCGGGGCGCAGATAAATTTTGCGGGGTGTGTACCAGTCACCGATACAAGCTCCACCACCTGTACGAGCACATGTACTAGCTAGTACTCCAAAGCAGCGGTACCGTACCGTTGCCGCGGTACCACATTCCATTATTATTTTGAGTTCTGCTCAGCCGCTCAGCCGTTCTTGACAGTCCACACAAAACTTCCAAAACACTTGTTTCTTCTTCCAAATTCCAAACAAAAGTTGAACCATGAGGTGCTTGTCATTTGCTGGACAGTCTAGGTTTGCCGTCAATGTGGTTTTGACTGCTCTTCTTATCACGGATCTTTGGCTCCCTGCTGCTGCTGTGATTCAGTGTTGTGATGGTTCTTGTGGCAATAATTGTTTGACAGTACGGGAGCTTGTCTTTTGGTATGCTTGCGAAACTGGAACTGACTGCAGCACCTTACCTGAAGTGTGGGCAAGTCACCCCCGTGCTGATTATTGCTGCGGCCCAGTAGACGGTCCGCATTATTTGCCACTACCAATTCATGATCCGGTTCTTGGGTTGATCTTTCCTTCGTTCGTACCAGATATAGCAGACGTGTGCCTTTATGGAGGTGCTTTCCAGTATCCGAATGGAGCAACACGAGATATCTGGTGCAATGACATGAGACATTTTGCATATGCCGAAAATGGTGCTACCCTGGCTTGCAATCTATGGGGCACATTAGGTCCAGGACTATTCTGTGGCACTGGTGACTATGGATTTTCTGGTGGTAAGCTCACAACACCTTGGGCATGTGTCATGAACAAGCTATGCATTTGCTCACTAATTCACACCTGTGCCGACATCTTGTGCTTTCAGGAGACCCTCACTTCAAGGTAGGATGGTTGTTGCCCATTGTTAGCGGCAAGTTATTCATTCTGCATTCAAAATGCTGACCTGTCATGATGTTTCCCCAGACATGGATCGGAGAGTGGTATGATTACCATGGTGAGATCTCTTGGCTCGACATGTATCCAGAACCAAATTCCATCCATCTAACCGCATCTTTCCCCTCCCTTGCTGCTTATTTAGGCGTCTGTGACTTGGTGTTTCTTCATGCTCCAGATGCTGCTGGCGGGCTACGATTGGATATTCACATTCGCACCAAGGCCAGGTACGAATATTCCTACATTACCAGTGCAGCTATTCGTATTGGCAATGGGGAGGAAGATGTACTGGAAGTTGCCAGTTGGGGTAACTACATGCTTGGTGGAATCCAGAATGCGGAGCTACCTGGTCTGTTGGCAGACAAGTATCCTGTGATCTATACTCGAGTGTCAGACAAGGAGCATCGGTTCACAATCCAGCTGGATGATGATGAGACAGACGGAGAGAAGGTCGTGATGACTGTCTTCAAGGATTTGGTCAGCATCAAGATTGAGAATTCCAGCTATGAGTCCTTTGGCAGTTCCCGTGGATTGCTGGGTGATTTTCTCACTGGGGCATTTGCAGCCAGAAACGGAACTTTCATTCCCAGTGATGATCCCACTTCATTTGCCGAGAGCTGGCAGGTCCAGGAAGATGAACCCAAGCTGTTTCAGGATTCTAAGCAGCATCCCCAGCATCCTGCCCAGTGCATCCGCCCCGACCCTGCTGCAAAGGATTCCCGTCGATTGGGAGAATCAGTTGCCAGGGAAGCTGCCATTGCTGCTTGCTCCCACTGGGAACACCAGGATGCCTGTGTTTATGATGTCATGGCCACAGGAGACTTGGATTTGGCTGAGGCCACTCCCTATTAGATGCATTATTGTGATTGATCGTGCAACATGAACCCCTTGAGCGGCAACAACGATCCATATCTTTCTATATAGTAATACATTTTATTTCTACCACGTTCTGTCTTCTGCTTGGTTGATCGAGATCATTGTGGTGCTGACAACCATTTCTCTGCTATACCGGTACATCTGGTATCGCTCATGTGCATATCCACCCTCGTCTAACACTCTGGATATCCTGTTTCGACGCAGCAATCCAAGGTATCCTCATCATCCTTGCAGCACCCTCGACTGTTGCAGTCCGTGACAAGGGCACCCGTCACAAACATGTTGATAATCAAAACTAAAAAGAAGATCCAACCCACAATGAACTGAAGGTCGTGGAAAAGACTTGGCTTTTCAGGCATGGGTGGCATGGGAGTTTCGTACTTGGACTTTTCCCAACACGCCACGACCTCTGTGGCGTGCTTCCAAGAGGCAAAGGGTACAAAGATGGTTGCATTGTCGTCGTTGTTTTTGGTTTGGATTTGAATTCCCCAGGGTCTCAAAAACTGCATAATGATAAACCAAATGGGCCACCCGCCGAACCATACCGCTCCCATGAGTTGATGGTTGGAAGAGGAACCCAGCGATTCTTCGGCTCCCCAAATAATGGATGGGATGAGGTGAAATAGAAATGCCAGGACAAATGCCAAGCCGGCATCTCTCACTAACCTGCCGCAATGGCATAGAGGCTGCTGTAGCACTTGGAGTGTCGTGTCGTCGTTCATGGGGACGGACTGTTCTGTACCAGCACAGCAACCGCAGCAGGACGCCGAAATGTGAGCCATTTTTTCGTTGCCTGTCGTGTCAAAGGTGACCGTGAAGGAACCAACGGGCAAGAACCGATAGAGTAAAAGGTTAGTGTGGAGAATCCTCTCGTCATCATCGGATGGGGCTGGTTGCTCTGCTGGCGCTTCTGGTGGTGTTTCTACATTTACGACTTCTGTCATGGCCGCTGTTTGTTGTCGAAAAAGTTGTTTTGGGGGATTGATGCTGTTTTGCGAAGGAATAATTGTTACACAGATATATTATGAGTCTTCTCGCTTCTTATCCTCTTCTTAGTTAGGCTTGGGTTCTGTTGTGAATGCTCACGTGTTGAGCATTCTCATAGTTTGATTGCCACACTGGTGACGAGTGATATTAATATCTGCATGCTTTCTCGGTCTTCCTTGTTGTTCTCTGTTGCCAAGTTGTTCGTGGTGGCACTTGTCTTCTTGTCAATTTGCCAGCTTCACTGGCTCGGCATCAGGCAAACCTGATTGCTCGCGACTAACCAAATCACGAGAGCGGAGAGGAAAAGATCCTGAAAAGCCCGCCAAAAACCTCCAAACACGAAGGCTCGGAGGCTCCATCTCTCCTCTCTCTTCTCTCTTATTATTTGTTTGGCCTTGGTGGCTTGACGGCGGTGGCGGCCAAGTTAGTCTAATTGTCATGTATCGAAGGAGCGGACGCACCATGTCCTTCTCGGCTGTCAGAGCCGAAGCGGAATCCGCTGATGATATGTCTGACGGTCCTGTTGATAGTGCCGAAATAGTGCTGAGCGAAGATGATTCCCCTACCAAGAATATCAAAGAAATAGTCCGGCGTTGCAAGCAAGAGCCATCCTTGGTGGTGGCGCCCGTGGTCTACAAATTTGACTCTACTACCATTCGGACACGCCCCTTGGTCTACTTGATTCGTAAGGGTGCCAGTCTGAATATCATTCGAGCCTTTCTGGAGAGACATTGGGAGTTCGTCCAAGAGGCGCATCCCCAGTTTTCACGAGAACTCGATCCTCTCCGCATTGTCTGCGAGAGTGCGCCCAAAGCCACTCCTGGTCTAGTGGCCTATTTGGTACGGAAATTCCCTCCCGCTACTTGCGAAGGATATCATTTGCTCGAATCCTTACTCGATCGGAATCGTTCCAAGACGTTGGAGGATGTCACGGCATTGTATAACGTGACATTCACCGATGCCGGCCAAACCTTGAACCGACGACAGGCAGAGCGTCTGATTCAATACACCTGTCTCGGTCACACGGGACGTCAAGATCCACTCGTCCAATTCATGACGGACAAAATCTGCCAAGCGCCGATTGAAACTATGAAATTACACGTCCGCTGGATGTCATTGCCCAAAACCAAATCTTTGTGCTCACTCATCTCCAAGGAAACTCTGACAGAGCTGGATCTGAATTTTACAACGGGTCCCCCGGACGATTTCACGACAATCGTGCCCAAGGAATGGTCACTCTTGATGGGGGCCTTGAAGACGGCCAAGGGTCTACGAGATCTCAAGTTGTGCGTGCGAGCGGACAATAGCACTGCCAATTTGACGACACTACGGGATACACTCGTGTCCATGATGTCCAAAGTGCCCATGACAAAGCTGGATCGGCTGGAAATTACGGCCCAGAAAAATCGCCGCGACGTGGGAATGGATGTGGCCAAAACATTTGATTTGACACCGGTCGTCACCAATCTTTTGCAGCACACCCAAGTGAAACAGCTTCGTCTCGATCCATTTCCAATTGAACCAAAACCCTTCTTGGAAGCACTTCGGCATAATACATATCTAGAACAATGTGCCCTTATGTTGCACCCCTCTAATCCATCTGATGGTGATGATGACGATGTCAATGATGAAGAACGTGTCAGCAATGTGATGGAGACTTTGATCGATCTCCTCCACAATGAAAATACGACGCTGACACGCATGGATTGGCTGAACCAGCCATTCGTAGCAAAATCACCTTGGAAGCCCACCGTGGACTATCTCCTCGCTCTCAATGCGTGCGGTCGCCATATTGCGCGAAATCCGAAATCCTCCGTCAAAGACGTATTGGATCTTCTGGACGGACCGTCCCTGTACTACCGCACCAACTTGGGGCGCAAAAACACCCAACGGGAGTTTGATTTCGTCTACGGGCTCCTGCGAGAAAATCCCAACAATTGGATTCCAAATAATGTGCATTGCGGTGTCGTCTCTCAAGGAGTCAACAAGAAACGAAAGCAACGCAAGGCTCCTCCTCGGGCGCCACCGCGCACAAAACTGCGGCGTAGTGGACGGGTTAGGGTGCACTCGCCAAAGAGGAACCAACACAGCAGCTACCGGTGGTAGCTAGCTACTAGTTGGATTGGTGGCATTCGAGAGCATCACATCAACGGACAAGATACATCGTTCCATGGAGAACAACAGACGGAACAATGTTCGTGTGATACCAAGCAACGACTTTGGTGCGTGAGAGAGAAGAGCTTGATCTACAAGCTAGTAACTTCCAGAAAGCTACAAGTATCCTGTATGCTGTTTGCGGAGCTGTATACCGGGTATTAATATAATTGTAGCACTATCTATTCTTATTGATATGCTCTCCTTCTGTCCCTATCGTTAGAAACCCAGAGTTGTTGGGCGTAGTGCCGGCGGGTACGGCAACAGACTTGCTAGATCAAATCCGATGTCCCTCGATCATGCAGATGCATCCAGTGCGCCAAAGGCTTTCTGTCCCGATGATTTTCGCCTCCGCATGGCCTTTGACATCCTCTTCCGCCACGCCTTTACTCCTCTCTTCTTTGACTTCTTCCCTTCCCCTGAAGGCAAGGTAGCTGCTGGATTCATGCGCAACAGCTCAAAAGTGGCATCCAAACTTAGTTGTGGCTGCCTTTGCAAGAAAAGGGAAGTCCACTCTTCAGTTCCAATGGTATTGTCCAAAAGGTGCTTCATACCAGAGCGGTTCAGTTCAAGAAAGACATCCAACTTGGGAGGAAGAGCCATGCCAAACAGGGACAGCTCCCAAAGAGAACAGTTCTGCCCTCTCTCAAAGACCTGGACAAGCTCCTTCTTGGGGTCTGGTTTGAGTGTGCTACTGTGGCATGACAACGTGGATAGAGGCAGGTCATGGCCTTTGCCTTCTTCTTCATCGTTGTCGCTGGAACAATCAAGACCCAAGAATTGACTTGACATCATATCCTCTGTACATTCTGTACGTTGAGATTCATCTGGCCACAGCTTTGTTGCAACGCGAGTTCTGTTCTGTGCAGTGGTCATTCGAGTGGTGGCTGCCGCTGAAGTGGGTTGATCACCCACAACTAGAGTGTGCAGAGAAGAGTTGCACTGCAATCCTTGAGTGACCTGTTTGAGATCCTCATGCTCCCAATGCACATAGCATCCAAGGGACAACCTGAGACTCTCGAGTCCTGTGTTGGTATGGAGAATTTCCTTCAGGTCAGAGCCGCTGCAGGTCAGGTGAGCCTGGCCCATAGCCATGCGAGCCTCATCAGTGATCTCCAAACTTTTGAGCCTGGGCAGGGACTGAAAAGACTTCACTATTGGTGCTACTGATTCTTCCCTGCGAAGCTCGTCACTTTGCAAGTGCAGTGTGATGTGCTCCAGAGATGGGTGGTGCTGCAGGTGGTGACCAAGCTCGGAGTGAACCCCTTCCTTAGCCGTGGCAAGGCTGTAGTTTTCATCGGAGTGGTAAAGCATAAATTCGTTGACTGTAAGATGCTTCAGGTTCTTGGCCCTGGAAACGGTTGAAAACAGTTCCAGAAAGCGCTTGAGACCATCTTCTTCCACGTGAAGATACGAAAAGTCAATCTTGAGGTGAGTCAGGCCAGGCAAGCCATACAAGGCACTGCTCAAGGCACAGATCTGGATCTTTTCCCACGCTACGTCTGGAGGTTCATAGCGTACACGTGCATTCCAAAGGATGACAACTCCCGACTTCCAATCTGGATGGTCAAGTGAGTGACAGATTTATTTGCCATGCATGCCTTCCTCAAAGGCATGAAGGTGTCTCCAGAAATAGACTCTGACTCATAAGGATTGATCACCACTACCAGTTCCTTTGTGCGTTTAATTTTGAGAACATGGGCAACCTTCTTATTAAAGTATGTGTCGGAATCCAAAAGGACCTCATCATAAGGTTTCATCTCAAGAAGGGAGTTTCGGTACGCTTGCAAGTTGTGAACATACTCTTTTGGGTTTTGCAGAAACTCTCGAGGGGAAAACTTGATGGAGTTCATGGTCAGGATCTTGAGTTGTTGAGATAGGGATGGAATGTACACCTTTCCAGTTTGTGAATCGAATGATTCAATCATATTATGATAAATGAACCAAAAAGGAAGACGATGTTGGTGGATAAAGCCACAGAAAGATTTGCGGGTCAGCGCAACGTGTGTGGCACCAGGTCCCCAGAAGCGAATGCCTCATTATTCTCAGTACTTTAGTAGACTACGAGTACTGTACACAGTAGCGCGGCCCGCGATGGTGGTACTACTACCAAGAAAAAGAACTTGCACCATGGCGAACATCACTTTACTTTTCGGGGAAGAGGGGAAATTGAGACCTGTATCCAACAGCCATCCAAAATATCCAAAATCCAAACCTGGACTACGGTAGACTAACTACCCGGTAACTTAAACCCTTCTTTTCTTTAATTAATGTTTCACCAACTCAATCGATGAGCATCCATGTCTTTAATTAAAAAGGAGAGGAGGACGGCCACATAACAGACGCATGTTCGCTGGAGGCTTCAGTCTACATTGTACAGTACTCCCGTTGAGTACTACTAAGTACTACAGTACAGCGTACCAGCACCTTCGTACGAAGAAAGCCAGCAAGCTTTTCAACGAGAGATCCAAGTCTACCAAGACAGAGCATTCGCTTATCTTCTCGGGGAAGAGGGGAAATGCCGACCTGTGTTCAACATTATATATTCGTTATAACTGTGCGCGAACTTTTAAAATACACTAAAGTAGCTTGCAAATAGTGCGAACCGTTGCCGATGGGGACTGGAACCCCAAACCAAGGAAAAGTTAGCGATATGCCGGACCGCTGAGCTTTTCATGATTGAAGATGGTGTTCCACCACAAAAATTGCCTCATCTCCTGCAAAAGAAGAGCCTCCAAAAAATACTAGAGTAAAAGTCATTTTAAGACCGGGTGAAGATTAAGACCATGTAATTAATAGAGGTTCTTACGTAGGATCCTACGTAGCTTCAGTACCAGAGCAATAGAGGTGCTTCCTAAGTGTTCCGTAGGATCTTACAGGACTCTCCTATGTAGGATCCTACACAGTTAAGTACTGTAAAGTCTTAAACTGCCGAGAAAAAGAATTCGTCACAAAAGTGAGGATATTTTCAATCAACCATAACTCCACCAATAAGTACACTCTGATCTTGGGAATTTAATGGGATACTCAACAACATGTGCCCTTTCGATTCAGCTACTTAGAAGTACAATATTCGAGATCCACCTCTTAAGAGAATAATCCGGGGAAAGGTCGGTCGTAAATCGCATTTTACTCTAATTAAATCAATTTTCCCTCAAAGTCAATCGACCGTCTTAAAATTGAAAGGAACGTGGCACAGGCTATTAATAGGCTGGCTTTGGCAGATGCACCTACCGATCCTATCTGTAACACGCGACCGACATACTGGTACGTAGAGGATGGAACCGCAACGTTTTTTAGCGTAGCGTTTTTAGCGTTTTATACGCTACGCTAGCCCCAAGCGTTTGCGTTTTTTAGCGTGTTTGTGTAGTAGTGTATAAAAACAGCGTTTTTAGCGTTTTATAGCATTTTATAGCGTTTTATCTCTTTTTTTAACGTTTTTCAATGAAGATGCCACTTACAACCTTGTATAACTTACTTCACCAACTCTTTAAACATATATATGAACTTTCTGGATGGTGGTACTGGTGCTGGTGCGTGTTGGTATGGTTCTATAGCACTATCGGGCCTGAAAATGACATGTTTGGATGCAAAATGAGGTCAGATATGCTACTTTGGGTTATCTGGAAGGATGTGCTGCAGTGACCAAACATGAACTAACTCCTTATACATATAGATGAACTTTCTGAACGGTGGTACTGGTGCCTTAACGGTTTTTAGATGTTTTCAACTTCAAAAATTCACCATGCAACCAATGGTATCTCGATCTGACACGCCTTGGGGTCACGGGTGTGGCCAGGGCCCGCTCTAACCACAATCGTTTGCCTTTTGATCTACTGCACTTTTCTATGAAATTTCAAAGTATATAAACAAAATAAATGTAAATATCCATTTCTAAAGAATCACACCATTCTTAATAGTCTGATTGCACTCTATTGTAGTGCACCAATACTGTAAAAAACGCTAACAGAAACGCTAACAAAAACGCTAATAAAACGCTAACAAAAACGCTGAGCTCATAGTAATAAAAAACGCTAAAAAACGCATAATAACAAACGCTAAGGGGACCTGTTAGCGTTTAAACGCTACGCTTGACCCTGCGTTTGCGGTTCCATCCTCTACTGGTACGGGACGTTGAGTTGAGCCTGGCGGATTGGGCTTAGGTGACATATAAAGTTGATTCAACTGGGGGCTCCAATTAGGAGACAGCAAAGTACTTAACTTTCTATAGTAAACATGTCGTGGTCAAAACTTCAACCCCACATTTCCAAAAATAAATGTGGGGGTTGAAGTTTAACGCTCGGAGTCCCAAAATCTGGGAGACCCCACTCCCAAAATCTGGGAGACCCCACTCCCAGATTCTGGGAGTCTCTACTGGTAGGTGTGGTAAATATTGGGTCAGATTTCTATTTTATTCCCGCATCTACCTGAATATCCTGTCTTCCAGGAAAATCAATGCTGATGGTTGATGAGTCCGCCTGCACGTACAGAGGTTCTGTTGAACCGCTTGTTGCAGCGGCTACAGCGGCTACTCCTCTTAACAAAGGCTACTACTCACCACCATGACAGGCTCCTCTTGTTTGGCTAGCGGCAGCGGCAGCAGCAGCGGCAGCGACAGCCGTTCGACGATCGGTCGTTCTGTTCGACTTCCGACAACTTCTTCTTCGATCGATCGGAGCGACCATGACGCCTCCTCTTCCACGGAACGACGACGCACGCCTCTACCGTTAATGAAACAACAAGGGACTACTACTACAATAATGTAGAAGAGATAGCATCATCTTGATAGAGTAAACATAGAGTAAAGGTACTTCTACTGGTAGAGGTATCGAGTTCGCAGGGGTGACTCCCAGAATCTGGGAGTGGGGTCTCCCAGATTTTGGGAATCATCCTCCCAAAATCTGGTGCGGCCAAGATCTCGTTCCAACCAAGAAGAAAAAAAAAAGAAGGAGGGGGGGACAGACGCCCTTGATGACGTTGCAGGTCCCGACCTTTAACTACCACATGTCTCGACTCTAATACTCATGTCATTCCTCAGACACGATGATTTCGTCAAATACTAGTTTAAATGTACTATTACGCTTGCAGTGCCTTGTGGGAACCAAATATTCTTGAGTCTTGATGAAGTCCATCCCCACCGTTTAATCTTTAACCCTCAACTCTCGGTGCAATTCAGCGTGGAGATTCGAAACTCACTTTATTGGGATGAATGGCAATACACTCCTGCCACCACAATGACAACCGGAGATGCGCCCGCTCAAGCAATTCAGCCCAGCACAACAGACATTCATCAAGTCTAACACGTGCATCCATTGACAATAGCCATTCGTGCGTCCTCAAAGGGCATATACTGGAAGAATGTTCAACCACCGAGGGAGGAAAAACAAGCAATCTGTTGAATAGCTGCCGCCGAAGAAAACCAAAGCGATCCTTCTATGTGAAAGGAATGGCGGTGTTTGTGCCCCATCTGTTATTCCAGGGCCACGTTCCAACATGTCCGCACTGCAAGAAACAGCTATGTCGTGTTTTGAAGACTCGGTGGATCACAATCCCAAAAGTTTATTTGTGTTACCCGGCACGGTTTCCTATACTGTCCTCTACCCCTGCAATCTATTGTGGCAGCGTTTGCGGGTACAACAAGGAGAGCATGAAACTGGATTCGAGTGTTTATGGATCAAGCTTTAACTTCTATTTGGGCCACGGATATGCAGTAGACGATGAACTTTACAGTCAAATTGTCTTGGAGGCATCCACCGAATGTACCGCCAGCATCGCAAAACGGCTGAAGAGATTTGCATACAGTGCCTATTACAGTGATTTCGAGCTCTATCTATCAGCCGTGGGCAGAGATCAGATTGACTGCCGTCCAAGAAAAGGCAAAGACAATGGATGCTTTGTTGGTTGTTCAAACTGATGATTGAATTAAGGACATCCAGTCGCCACGAAGCATGGAGTGAGCAA
>CAICTM010002211.1:0-17039 GCA_903772945.1 Seminavis robusta
AGCGGGCCAAGGAGGAGCCCGGCGTCCCCAACACGGAGAGGCACGGGGAGGGCCGATCGAGGCCGCAAGGAAGCCGAGAGGCACCGCCTCAAGCTCCACTAGCATACCCAAAGTGCATCAATGTCCAAACCAACAAGCCAGCTTTGGCTACAACAAGTACAAGTCCTGCCACAGCTCAGCTCAAAGGAGTGTGCCAACAGTGACAGCAGGAGTGTTATTGATAAAGTTGTACCAAAGTTGACCCAGTCTCAAAACCTTTTTCAACCTTCCTTTGAATTCTCCGATCGATTCTATCCAGATTGACCACCAGATCGACTGAAAAGAAACGATCATGCCAGATCGAATGACACGAAGCGATCGAATCAACAAGCAGCGACAACGATATCGATTCAGTTTGACTCTCGAGATCGACTCAGAAGATCCATCATGAGATTGCAGTGCGACAGCACCTATGACAGCCTATCTAAGGCAGAGCAAGCTTACTCAAGCAAGGGTAGACACATCAGTGCTACCGGGATATCTTCTGCAGATGGATTCCCACAGTTCCACAGGAAAGTTCCACCATGGAACCAGCTCACAGCAAGCAACAGTGTCGACGGAACGCCACAATTGCCAGCACCCATCTACAAGAGGTGCAAACCAAGGTCCACATAAAGCAAGTACACATTCATGTACAACAAGTCACAGCCATTCGATTCCGAAAGAAGAGGAGGCCGTGATGAAGGAAGAAAATTCCCCAGCTGGGAAGAAGAGGATTCCATTCCTCTGGAAAGACAACAGCAGGACTTCCAACACTTCTTGGACACCCAAAGAAGGACAGACACGTCCTTCCAATGGACACTGACTCCAGATAGCTACCAAGCTATTGCACAGACTCAATGCTCACCTGATTTCCAAATCCATATATCAAGCCTGAATGGTTGATGTTTCCACACATCATTGACGATTGGACCATGGCATATCGATGTCCAGTTCAGTCACCACCGCCAGTCAAGAGCAAAGTTGAGTCTACAGAATGCAACCGGAACTTCCCAGTTTCCAGCTACAGCAATACAAGTGACCGTAACTTCCAAGTCCACGGTTCAAAAAGCAATCGGAACTTCCCAGTCAGTTTCGAATACAGCAAATAAAGTGACGGCATCAAGCCAAAGCAAGTCATACAGGAGTGGCAACACTCACAGGAGTGGTAGCCACAGTTGCTTTTCATGACACACTGTCCACATGTCAACATTGACTTTGACAGATTTGTCAGCATTTGCTATGGATGACAAGCTTCTCGCCACCAAGCGGAATGCCAGCAACCTAGCAAATGGTCTCTCGACCAACAACTTTTCCTTATGGAGCAACCATCATTACATTAATTTTTCGTTCCACGTATCCTTTATGGAACGTGCAGAGTGGTTTGGAGGTTGTATTACAGACACCTCAATACAAATTAGTCGTTTATCCCATCTAGTTGATAGGGGATATCTTATCTATTCTCTAGTTACATACATGGGGAGTTAACTGATCTATATGGTCACCCCTCACTATATCCTTTGAAGTTGAATCAATCCCAGAAAACATGGAGAAAGATCACTTCTTGGAAATAGCTTAACAGTAAAACAGTATTTTACCTTTACTAAGCTAGAGTGTTACTAGAAACCAACAGCGATCTGCGAGCAGAAAGCACTGAATCTCGAGTAGGATGGTTGCGACCTGATCAGCGCGATATTGGTTGCTCCATCAAGCGGAATGGTCTTGACATAAGTGCAGTCTTTCCAGAACAGCTCAACTGCATCATGGTACGTCATACACGCTGCTCCTCTCCCTTCCTGCCGTGACTGTGCCCAGTGCTGAGGTGACAGTAGTCGGTAAGGGCACTTCTCGTGGTAATACGTGTCTGGTATCAGCCATGTGTGAGTGGCTCCAGCGTCGTCTTGTATCTGCCACTTCACGGTTCCCTTGTACGTTGCTGCTCCGGAACCGCCTATTCCGGTCACTCTGACGTCGACTCTCATGGGTTTGTTGACGAAGTCCGTCATCGTGTTGGTTATGCATCTTGTCGAGCAGTTGTCGACTGCTATGACAAACGAGTCGGAATCGTACATATGCTCGGTTGCCTTGGGTGTGCTCGTTGATGTTGCTGTGAGGGTCTCCATACTCGTCTGAAGAGCCACCACAGCTTGATCTTGGCCACTAATGGCGATGGCGCATACACACGCTGTCGCAATCATGACCTTCATTATTCTTTTCGTTGTTTTGTCCTGGCTTAGCTCATCGGACGTTGCTTGCTTAGTTGCTTTTGCCCATTTCTTGCTGTCGGCATGCTTGCTCCTTGCCTCTTTGATCATCGCTCTGATCAGCTTCTCTGTCGTTCTTGCCTTGCTCATTGCTTTTTCGTAGACAGATCTTGGTGCTCGTTTGATCTGGTTTGCCTTTTCTTTTGCCCGTGCTCTGAGTCTCAACCTCTTGGGCACGTATTCTGGCTTCTGATGCATTGTCATGACTGAGTGCCACACCCCCGTACCATCAGGCTTGACAGCACAATTGGCAGCACAAAGTCGTTGTCAATGGCTATGATCGTGAGCACTGGAACCGCCATCTGAACCGTGGCACACAGGAGCAGTAGTACCTGTGATACCATCAGTTTCCACATTATCCATGCGATTCCATGCACGTGATCGCTTCCAATTGGGTTTCGTTCTCGTGTCAGCTTCATCATTCGTTGAAGCGTCATTATGAGTAGAATTGGAAACGGGGTTACGTTATTATATGTTATTGATGAAAAATACTGCGCGATACTTGCACATCCGTCGATTAGCCTCGTGATCAGCATTAGCATAAAGCAAAAGCTGATCATGGGCCGCTTATCCGTCGCGGATGTCTCTTCTCCTCACTTCTTGCCGGGAGTCATCAGGTTCTCATCCTCCGTGATACCGGAAAGTTCTTCCTCCAGTACGGATGTGAGTGCTTGTGCGAGTCGGATGTCTCTCTTTGAGGGCGTGTCCGTGTCCGAGCTAGAGGACTCTTCGGTCGTCGTTGCTGAGAACGCACTTGCGGTCTCTGACTTCAGCCTCGCTCTACAGTTGGTAGAGTGAACGACACCTTGTCTGTTGATCTTGAGCACCCATTTGGTGTCTCCGTGATGCGGACAATAGATGTAGTTCTTCCCACGAAATTTCTTTTCAGTTGGCTCCCCGTCATTTGGAGCAACCGCTTTCCATGCCCATTCGCCACTGTTGTTGGGCCCTTGCCTATTCCATTGGTTCGCGGCCTTGCCAGTTGCCTTCTGACTGGGTTTTTGCGTAAGCTCCTTCTTCCTTGCTTTGGTCAGCTACTTCAGCCTTAAGTGCCATGAACTCTAGTTCGTGTTCGGTCTTCTGCTTCCATTCCTTCTTGCCGGTGATGATCTTATACTTCTCGTTGGCTAGCCTGATAAGTTCCGCGTGCTCCATGTCGGCTCCAAGCGATCCGTCCTCGTATTGCTCTTCCTTCCTCGAGAAGTACTGAGCAAACATCTTATCTTCGCACGTCTTGTAAGCTCTGAATAATGGAGCGATCAGTGTTGGCACTTGCGCTTGCCTGGCTCTGAGTGAGACGATTAATCCATTCACTTTCCTGTTGAATGCCTGTATATCTGAATCGGCGTCAGCCATTGCCTTCACCAGACCTGAGCTCGACAGCAGCTCTAGGATGGTCGATACAGTCGCTTTGGTGTCGACACATACCATACAAATTAATTGGTATCATCGGACCATCCTGTCGTTTGACTTCCGCGGTTCCGCCGGTTGGTGTTACTTTTACCGTGTACTTTTCTTCGTACTGTTCTAATTCATCGAATACGTCTTGCTCAATACTGTTGGCTATGAGTGCCTCAACCATCTTTGCTGCCTGTCTCTTCCTATTATCTTCTCTTTGATAAGTTTCGGCATGAGCTTTCATTTGCTCTTGAGTGATTGATCCATATTCGGTTAATATAGCCCTCGTTGTATTATTTCCAACATTTATATTGCTTATTACTGCCATCATGCCGTACGTCATAGACCTCTTTTTGACCAGCCCAAGGAAGTGATGCAACTTTTCGATGGAGCCATCGTAAAGCACTGTGGGTGCTTTGGTCGCTTCTTGGAAATATTTCATTTGGAAATATTTCATGCCCTTGTCGGAGGTAAGGTCCCATGTAGTGTCGAGACCTTCTCCTCCTCCAGGTACGACGCTGTATGTCCCCGTTGCTTGTCTCGCATGAGTCAACGCTGCCTTCATCGCTTCCTTCATGATCTCCTGGAGTTGCTCTTGGGTGATGGTGATGGCCGCCATAGTTGATGTTTGTGTTGCTTGTGCTGGAGGTCTGGCTATTGCTTCGTACCGATTCCTCCTTCGTTGTTCGTTTTCTTGTATGCCCTGATTCCTTCGACGTAATCGTTCGGCTCGGTCAAGAGTTGCTCTTCTTGCCTCTTGAGCCTGTCGTGATGCTTCGTCTGGGTTGATCTTGATTGCTTTTCACTAGGAACTAGTGAACCTGACGATTCGCGTGCTCGTCACTAAGATATTAGTGAATGTAATGACAATTTGGTTGCTCGCTTGTACAACCTCCGCATGCTACCATGAAAGATTATCAAATTGTGAGCTTATTTTAGAGCTATTTCTTATTGTGTTCTTTCTCCAAATGCAGTTTATTGCAGTTGGTTCAGCCCCATCCTAGTTACCAATCAGCCTGGCTTGTGCACTGCTTTGCATGCTGTTTACTTAGATGGTTGTGCAGGGTGAGCCAATCCCTCTATAATCTCGCACCACAGGCGCTGCACATGCCCGTCTCGGGCGAGCAATCCGAGATGGTTCTCCAGCAGCTTTCTATCAAATCCTTGCTTTTCCCATTGGACACTGTAAGGAAACTTTGGATTTGGATCAGCGATCAGGCTCCCAATGATCCACACGAAACGAGATGAAGGGTCCACCCCACAAGAAGCGGCCACCAATGACAATAACGGGGCCATCCTTCAAGTTTCAAGTTCGAAGAGTGAATGGCCACGGTTAAGTAGAACCCATTTCACAAGAAATGACAAGAAGAATACATCGGACTTGATGCTTGTTTGGAACTCACATCGAAAGGTGCTTTCTACCGTACTAGTACTGTTCCGGCCTGTTTTAAAGATGACGGATAGCCGAGCACCCGTTGCCCCCCCTGGATCCGGCCCCCCTACGACTGTTTCGATAATCAGAATGATCGAAGATTCTATTCGATTCGATTAGATTGATTCAATCATTCCAATAATCATTCCAATAATCATTCCGTCGGATCTTTCGAGGAAGATCCAGCTTCCGACGCCGATCTGATAGCCAGCACCCAGCAACACTAACTTTTCCCCCTCTTCCCGATAGAGCTCCGTTCTTGCAAGGAGGCCATAGATAGACTGTTTGAACATGACGACGACGACGAGCAAGATGGATAGTGCTACAAGTACAAGAATAAAAAGCAGCAGAAACGTCCATGCGATCCAACTGAGCCGATCGCCAGAGAATATCATTCAAGCGAGAGAAGGTCAATTTCGACACCATCAACAACTGCGGCGGCAAAACAACAAGACGAGTGTGGGCAATAATGCTGCTACTACTACAACCAGTTGGGACTGGAGAGGGCGTCGACGATTAGATAATGATTCCATTGGAGCCTTGTCGTTGTCGAATTGTCATTTGGTCCTGTGGACGGGCGATATCCAATTGGGATCTCCCGCGCAGACATTTACACTGGATTTTGACACTGGCTCGTCCGATATTTGGGTGCCCAGTGCCGACTGCGACTGCACGGCGTTTACGGGTTGGAGAAAATACGATTCTTCAGCCTCGTCGACCTACTCCAAAGTCGTTGCCAGCGCGCATGAATTTCATACCGAATATGTCGATGGAGAACAAGTGTCCGGCACGTATGCCATGGATCGATTGCAATTGGGAGAGTTCGTCACCATTCCCAATCAAGTCTTTGCCCAAGTCACTAGTTTGGAAAACTTTCAAACCTGTTCCGTCGAAGAGGGAGTCTTTGGATTGGCATTTCGCATGGAATTCAACTCCTTTCCGTCGCCCTTGAAAAACTTGGCAGACTTGTTGCGTCATCCCATTTTTAGTCTCTATTTGGAATCCACAGAAGATTATCCACTGGACGATGCACCTGCAAACATTGGCAATTTGGAGGGTAGTATCCAACAACCAGACATTCACGGGAATCTACAGCATGGCTTCAAACCAGCCGCAACGGCACATTCCGAATTAGTCTTTGGTGGTGTCAATCAAAAACACTATGAAGGATGCATATCATGGCATGAACTGGGACAATTCAGTCTCAGAGATGGTTCTGTGTTTCAAGGTATATTCCTTCAATTTACATTGTGAGTGACTGAACTTATTGCTGTTTCATTTTACTCATTTCGTTTGTATCTATCCCTTTGTTTTGTTGAAAGGATACTGGGATTTCAAATTGGATACCGTCAAACTGGGAGATAGTCCCCTGTCGGCATCGAGTACGCTGGCATTGGTAGATTCCGGTTCCACCTACGTTGTGGGTCCCATTGATGCTGTCGGCTATGTGGCGGAACAAAATCAGGCAGTTTGTTTCACCATGGATAAGGACGACCCGAATGCCGATCCATCCATTGTGGACTGTACATCACCCTTTGGATTTGATGCCGCATCCATTGATTGTGACCAGAAACAGTTCTTCTCCATTGAGTTTGTGGCCGATGAAACCAGCTACTTTTTAGGACGAGAAGAACTGGTCGATGTCATTGAAACATCCGTGGGTCCCTTGTGTCTATTGAAAATTATGGGGAATCACGACATTCCGGTGAGCTCACATGAATGAAGAACGAAGGACATTGTCTGCTACTGCTGCTGCTGCTGCTGCTGCTGCTAACCGTCTTTGTGGCTCTCTTTATTGTGCTCAGGGATGGGTATTGGGAGACACGTTTCTCGCCAAGTATTACTCGGTTTATGACTTTGTCAATAAACGGGTGGGATTCGCCGAGTCATCTCCTCATAGCAGTACCATTTGTGATCTCGATCTACCCCTGGATCTAGCGTACGAAGGCACACCCATTTCCATTTCCGAGACGATTGAGAGAACGCCCAACGCGGACTCGTCGTTCGACAGTCCGCCGGCTCCGGCAACGCCACAGAAATCATACGACAACAAGCCTTACTATTCATCGTCATCGTCATCGTCGTCCAGTGGTGGTGGGGATGGTTTGCAGGCATCCCACAAATTTGGAATTTCAGTGGGAGTGCTAGGATTGGCCATCATTGCCCTGATGATGATAACGAGGCGAGGTAGTCGACGAGAAGCTAGATTCGAAGAGATTCAAATGGCTTCTATTGATGACGACAATGACGGCTTAACATTGTCTTAATTCATAGTCGAGTTGAATCGAATCATTATAGAGTCGTTTGTTTGGATGATTGAAGGGACACGCGTTTGACATATATGTGAACGAGACAATGGAATCGCTTCACACGAAACCACCCAACACGTAGTGCTGCGGTCCAGGATGATTTATTGAGTTGAGCAGGATCCGCCCGCTTCGAGGGGCACACGAGTGGAACTGGCCTTTGCTCCAGGAACAATCCAGAACACAAACACCAAGGGGCAGATTAGAGCAGTGGAGGAGGTCCCTGACCAAAAATGATGCAGCTCCTCTTCTCCCCGACGCACGCAGATCACAAGATGAATCCCTCCTGTTTGAAACAATGAACGATCTCATACGCACTGAGACTTCGACATTGAGATGGCACGATTGGCAGCTTCACAGCACTAATGCGATATCATGGAACAATTTGATCAGCTCGGATAACCAAGCAAATGCCTAGCTAGTAGGCTATCTGGACATTGTAGTCGATGCATTGGAGCAGACTACAGAAAGCAAATCAGCAAAAGAGGGGCCTGCGTGGCACTTTTAAAATTTAAAGTCGAAACCTCGGAATTCTGGAATCTGTAGCTATGCGGAAAGAGCCGCGTTAGTTTGTTTGATGTTGGTCATTGTTGTTGCTACTGTGGAGCAAACCCCCTGCAGTGGTTTATAAGGCAAGGCATCGAGCACTTCAATTCTGTGTTGACTTCGTTTTCGTGTGAGCTTGGGACACAACGTCGGTGGGGATAGGCGAAGAGAAGACCTTGAAAAGAGCCATTCGACTGACAGCAGAGACCAATCTCTACTCTGCGCCACTGCAGAATTTCGGTCTGTGAGTAATTGTTGGCACTCTTGTGCTCATTATGGACTCGGAATTGGCACACCGTGTCCTTGAACTTCGAACTTGTACGCGTCTTGAACTTTGCTTTGTGCTTCATCGCTCTTGGGTTCCCGTCAACTTTGCTAGTTCTTCTTAGCTTCTTCTGGTTGCTGCAATATCTGTGGGTATTTCTCAATCATCCTATCAGCTTTGCCCCGTGCACCCCAATCCTGCCATAGTCTCAGAGATTGTTTCAAGACCACTGCGGCTTCCTGCTCCTCAGAAAGAACTTCAAGCATGAACTCGCCCAATCGCTCAGAGCCTATAGCAGCATCATGCAAGTAGCCTCCTTCCTTGGCCAATGAGATTGCCGATTCATATTTTTCGATCACCACCTTCTTCTTCTTTTTCCCGCTCAGAGCCGCCGATTCCGCATCCAGCAGGAGAGTCCAGTGCATAATGTTTGGATTACCTTGTTTGGCCCATCCCTTGAACGTTTTGTGAATGCTCTTTGCCTCTCGTGTGTACTTGGATTTGCCGGTACGTTGTGCCATAATATAACACGACAAGGCGCACACACACATGTCCATAACAGGAATTGGCCCCCCTGGGGATGCCTTGCGCACGTCACTTCCAGCTTTCAATCCAGATTCGGCGCAGCTTTCGTAGTCTCCAAAGTATCCTTGCTTAATTCTTGTCCCTGCCGCAGCGATCAGAATGGCAACCGGGACCTCGGACATCGCCTCGTCAGTTTCTGTGCCATTTTCAACATTAGTGGAGCGCCCCATAAGGGTCAGAGTCAGATTCAAAAATGATGTCGCACAGTAAACAATCATTTTGAGGCTCTTCGCCTCCATTTCCGGTAAGTGTTGAACAATCGACGCTTCAATTTTGCTCAGCGACACGCCAGCTTGGAATGAGAAAAGAAAGACATTGAAGATACACCACATGGGATTTTCCAGTTCCCCTGTCTTTGTGCCAATCGTATAGGCGTGCCTCATGGGCTCGATGCAGTCTTTCACGGGAACGGTCCAATGCAGTCCAAAGAAATAAGCGATCATCAATGTCCCGCACTCAATGGGACGGTGGTTCACCTTCCTCATGAGTGCCAGCGCATAGTTTGCATACACTGCTGCCCCTTTCAAGTCATTCAGGGCTTCCGAAAAGAATAAGGAGATCGCGGCGAATAGCTTTGGGGAGTAAATACAGAGCCCATACTTGAGGGTGTACTCATGTGCGCGAAAGATGACGAGGGGAAGAAGGTCCTCCTTTTTCATCAGGTAGCAAAGCTCAAAGAGCTTATCCAGGATCATCATACATTTGAACGTTTCCTGACGCTCCATAAACTCCACTTTCTCCAGCTCTTTGTTGGTTCGTTTTCCTTTGGCAAACGGAAGACTGACCAAGTGCCCAATGGTTTTTGACACGCATGACACGGTGCCTTTTGGAAATCGACAATTCAAATTGCTGAGGAGATCCAACATGATTGCCAGGGATTCCTGGTGTTGTTCCGCTCCATAAAAGAGCCCCACTGCCAAATTGTAGCGCACTTTGAACAACTTGTCGTCGTCCTTTGCTTGTGCGTTCTGAAGAAGGTTATTGGAGTACTGTTGCATTTTTGCAATATCGCCCGTCAGCCGGCAAGCTTCCGCTGCGGTCGAATACAGGTCGAAACATAAATCATGACTCTCGGCGGAATTCCAGGATGACTCATTGGAGGATGGTAGAAATGCCATGCCGTGTTCGGTATAGTTGGCTGCCTTTTGGAAGGCTGCCATTGCCATGGATGCCCTGGCGGTCTCCAAATTCAACTTGGCCATGGTCAATTTCCAATCATTGGTTGTCGGATGACAACGCGTTGGTGCGGCGTTGAGGTGATGGGCTGCCCCAAACAGCATCCACTCTTCCGCTCCTTGATCTTTGTTCACTGCCCGTTCCGCCAAGACTTTCCCAATGTGAAACAAGAGTTGTTCTCGCGATTCCCCCACGACCAACGATCCGGCAGCCTCGCGTATCCGATCGTGATAAAATGTGTACTTGTAGGTTGTCGGGTCTTCTTCTTGTGGATTGTTGGTACTACTGCAAAACAGCAATCCTTCCGCCACGGCATCATCGAGCAATTTTTGCAGGGCATGACTCTGAATTCTGGGACCATAAACGGTAGTATCCGCTGCCGCCGCCAACGTTTTGAAATCAAAGGTGTTTCGAGATAGGTTGGCTGCCACAATGAGTACTTTATGTAGTTGTGGGGACAAATCTTCTTCCATTTTGGACTTGATCATGGCGACGACATCGTTGGAAAGTAGTTCGTCCAGGTGTTGCGAGGTTAGGTTGTCGACCCATTGCCATTGAAAGACGGTCATATCGTAATAGAGTGCATTTTTGCGAACGAGTTGTTCGAGCGCTTGCATTGTGAAAAAGATATTTCCAAATGTCTTGGAGAAGATGGCGTCCGTTAATGGTTGAACCTGGTCCGGTGTCAAGTTGAGCGTATCCGCAATGAACGCATTGAGGTGTTGTCTGTTTAAGTCCTTGAGCTCTAGTGTTTCATAGTCGGCCAGGTGCATATCCATTTCATCCATCATTTCTGCGAGCGGATGATTCTGCAGGACCTCTTGGGATCGGTAGCCGCCCACAAAAAGAAAATTGTTGATGGTGGAGTCTGTCAAAATGGCGCGGAGTAGCTCGAGCGATTCTGTTTGAGCCCACTGCAGATCATCGAGAAACAACACAAAGGCTCCCTCGCTCGAAACGGAAGATCCAATGGCCTTGAGAAAACACGTCAAGACGAAATGGACTCGATTCTTGTTGAGTGTACTAACGTCGATTTGGCCTAGGAGCATGGCACTGGACGATCGAGAGCCCACACTACTACCGCAATCCATCATGCCGGGAATGAGTTCCTCCACCACCGCAATGTCATCTCCCACGGCTTCTTCCAAATGCACCAAAAATTCTTTTCTGGACTCCGATTTCAGAGACTCATACCACCGTCCAAACGCTTCCACAATGCCCATATAGACATCATCGGTCTGCAACTCCTCGTATTTCCCTTGGATAAACACCGGCGTCTTGCCAAATGCTTCGTTGACGAGCCGTGTCTTGCCCGATCCCGAGTAACCCGAAAGAAACACCACTTCAGGACCATCACCATCGCTGGCATCGTCATAGAGTCCTCGTAGCGTCGCGAATTCTTCGTCTCTTCCATATATCTTGTCTTGGGGGAATTCAATGCGGGGAGCAGCAGAGTCATCGACCGCCGGTGGACGACGAGTATCATACGCCGTCTCGTCTCCTTGCTCGGCACCCACCAAACCAAACTCACCCGAACGATAGTCCTCGTTCTTGTTATCTCTCAAACTTGACAACGGCATTGCAGTGGTGCATCGGAATGGCTCTGCCTTAATACCAGTATGGATGGAGGGGCGATATCTATTGGAGCTGTAGGGTATCTGGGGACAAAGAGGCGCTCAGAGCTAATAACAAGTGATAGATATCAAGTCCTTGACAGTCAGTTACTGGTAGTTAGTTGTAAAAAGGTGCGGGCTGTTGTACAGTACGGTAGCAAAGGATTTTTTAAAAAGTGCACTCGAGCGAGTGATGCCGGTAGTTGGGGTCTCAGTCGATAATGCTGGGGTGGTGTCACGACAACGGATTCTACTCCTCCAGCCTCCAGATGCCGCCTGTGCCACTCGGAACCAGAACTCCAGGGTTACTCGGCATTTTGTCTATTTAAGGCTATTGTATCTGATTACAGAGTTGCCTAAATGTTCTATGCTCCTTTGTAAAAGTGGCTTATGTCTCACAATGTCTACGGATGTCTCACAATGTCTCACAATGTCTCACAATGTCTCACAATGTCTCACAATGTCTCACAATGTCTCACAATGTCTACCAATGTCTACCAATGTCTACACAGTACAGTAAAACAGTACAAAAATGTCTCACTTTGTCTACCAATGTCTCACAATGTCTCACTTTGTGTACTAATGTCTATCTATGTATCACTTTGTCTCCTAATGTCTTCAAAAGTCGCACAATGTCTACTTTGTCTACTTATGTCTACTAAAGGTGTGTAGACATTTACATAAGGATAGAAGAATCACTTAATGGCCAAAACACTGTACCCAAACAGACAAAATGCCCAGTAACCCAGCCTGAAGACTTGTCTCTGTCAATCCCAGTAAATTATATTTAGAATACTCACTTTTTGCTGCAATTGATAAAAAGTGAAAAGAAGCAATAAACAGATGCAAGGATTGACACATACTAGTACATGCCACACAGCCCGGCGCTGTGTCTTCTACGGACAGATGAACAGGCCAAAGGGTTCGAAAGTTAAAATCCCTAACCTTTTCTATCTTACTTCCAAAGCCCATTGCTTTGTTGACTGATACTTTCAAGCTCTGGTTGCGGCCGGTGCCATCCTGTTAGCCTTTACCATTGATCCTTTCCTGGGGCTCGGCCCTTTTGCCCACTCCTTTTCGTACAAGTATGGAAGCAAGACTCTGCCCATTCCCCTTCCCCAACCACCCTTGGTCAATTGGCCCCTACCTCACTCTGCCCAAGCCTACTCCCAGCTTCAGTCCACCCCCAAAGAAGGCCTGCTCCTTCATGCCAACAAACACTTCAACCCACCCATCTGCCACAAGACCGTGACCTCGTAGGAATTCAAGGGAAACAGTCATTCCAAATTGGAACCAACCCCAGCCCGAAAGATCACAAAACCTTTCACCTCGCCCAAATCAACTAAATAATCCGCTACTCGCCACGGGGGTTTTGTGTTTGGCTGTCTTCGGATTCATCAGGGAAATATACGAAGGGTTGCCAATCAGGGTAAATCTCTGGCTCGCTTAAAACATCTCGTGGGAGTATGACTCGTATGATGAGCGATCAACTCGTGAACTCGTATCCTCGCGTGTAGCCGTATTAGGTCGACTGTGATAGAGACGACGCGATATCACCGCGCGAAGGACGTTGGCGTTGAATGCGTCTTGTTGCACGCGAGCTGCAATAGTCAGTTTCCTCTTGTTGGATCTGGTTTGGTGCGAGGACACTTCTAGGTTGCCTGCTCGTTGCGTGGTGCTGCCATGTCGAGGAGATCGTGGAGAGTTGACTGAGCGGGAGGGGCGTGATTGCCCAGAGTTGTGGTGCTACGTCGAAACAGCTAGGTCAGCCGTGTAGTCAGAATGCTCTTCTTCGCCTGCTCGGAGATATTATCCATGCCTCTTGATCCGGCTTGGACAACGAACCGCCAAGTGGTTGCGTTCAACATGACTTGTCGTGACCCCGAGTGCTCGTCTGATGAGCTTGCAAAGGACTCTCCACCGGTGTTTACCATATCATGGACGAATGCCTCATAGGTGTCGCCACGGTTTCCGCTGTACCATCGTCGAAGAGAATTTCGCTGTTGGTAGGTGCGACCGACCGGCGTTGCTTCGAGAGCGTGTGACGTCGCATGTTTGGCATTGTCATGCAGTTGTAGCTTGCTCGAGAAGGGCCGCTCGGTACTGTTCGAGAGTATACATGGGAGTGTCGCCTGCAGCTTTCTTGGTCTGCATTGCGAGAGTCGTACGGGAACGAGATTTTGGTGCCTTGGAGATTGCAGCGTTCCAAGAAACGTGCCCCCTGTTGTTCAGTGTGATGGCTCTCGCTGATCTCATTTGTACTGCCGAAATTTTTCGATGGAAGTTGGAGATGAAACCAGGCTTGGGACCCTCTCCATTGTGCCTTCTGCGATATCAGCGGGAGGTGAGTAACACGAAATCTTATCCGAGTGCAGGGTTGCGACCATGGACTTGGAGTAATAGGCGTCAATTGCCTTCCAGAACGCGCGAGTGTCCTTGCTGGTTTCGTTGGCAAGGACGACAGATCTTGCGCTGTGCTTCCATGGAAGATGCTTCGAAGGTCTTGTACATCCATTCTCTTTGTTTCTCGTTATTCGACGTTGGGTACCGTGAATCAGAATCAATAGGTGGGAGAGACCTTGAGACTTGAGCGTGTTGAGGAAATTCTTCCTCCATTTGATGAAGACTGATTCATCGCGAAAATCTCTTTGAACTTTGAGCGAGACGGGCTTATTGTTTCTTTGTCCCAAAGTGCGATTGCACTTGTCCCCATCGTTCACGTTGCATCGCTGCGTCTCATTGTTGCCATGGGACGATTTCGCCGTGTGGCTGGAAGAGTCCAACTCTGGAAAGCGTCGAGTGCGTCGGCGGTCAGTGTTACGACGCGGATGGGTGCCTTCCTCCTGGACGACAATGGTGATACATTCTGTATCGCGCGAGCAGTAAGTTTCTTCCTGGTGAGAGCTACTTGTCTCGCAGCCGTTGGTGTCGTTTGGAAGCTTGGAGGCATAACTTCATTTGGTGATGAGTAGGAGATCCATCCATTCGTCGATTTCTTGTTCAGACAGTGCGATGCGCATGTTGGATGCATGTACCCTGTGGTTGGAGCATCTTCGCCGCATAGGGTGCATAGGACATGCTTGAGCTGTGGCTGCGTTCATCGGCCCATCTTGATGAAGGTGTGGCAGTGGCGTAACTGCGGCTAAGTTAATCTGCTTAACGTGAGGAAATACTACTTGAATAGAGGGATCTTGTAGGGTAGCTACCGCCCGACGAGATCAACTGCAAATATTCAAGACGAGTGCAAGGTAATATGCAAGTTCGCTTCTTAGTTAATTCATAATCTGTGTTGTGAGCTTTGATTGATGCGATTAGTAACGCTGGTTGTAGCGTGTTGGATCAATACATCGTGTAGTTGATACGGAAGTCAACGTGGTATTTGCGGAAACGGTTCGTTGGTAGGATGCTTTACTCCTGTCGAAATACTCCATATTTACCGTGTCCTTTTTGGTTCGTTGAGAACGTGTACTTGCCAGCTTCTCTGTTCCATCGTGTTGACTCATAAAAAATGACCAATCTACCACGGGATACTCTTGCAGTCGTGGAGGAACTGGTAACGCTTTCAAGCCATCGCCGACCAAAACAACCTTGGCTGGTGAACTTGTTACTTGGCAGGGTCTCCCAATCCTTCCAACACATCCAAACACACACCTGCAACGACTCAAGAAGAACGGAGATGGCTGGCCTGGACCAGCGCCTTCATCAAACAGATCTGGAGCCTACACTTCAACCTTGGACCAACCGAAAAGAAGCCGTCCATGGCACTAACCTCACTCCCACCCAACTACCCAACTGGACACTCTACGCGAACGGTTCGACAACAGTACACCCAAGGCACCATAGGCCTACTCCCCGTCGACCACTGAGAGTCCACCCGGACACCAAAACCCACACCCTTACATTCACTATCGACAAACAAAACGATGGCTTGAATCTACCACCCTGGCCCGAACAGAGTTCAGAAGCAACTTGCTCCAGCGAATCGACAGCTCCAACGGCAACAGACAACTGTTGATCACACATTTTAGTCTTAACCGGATTAGGCCACTGCGCCCCCGGTCACTCCACGAGGAGGCATTCATTGTGGTAGCGGAGAAACAAGGACCTGTCCCTCTCGTTGGGGACGGAGGTGAAAGACGAGCGTAGACTAGTTAGCTAGTTACCATCGTGCTTCTATGAGGTACATCCTCTTGTTCCAATGAAACTGAATGCTATTCCCCTCGTGTCGTGCGAACACCCACATAAACGACTCAGTTGCTTGGGCCCTCGGGCTCGATTCGTACCAGCGTTGACAAAGGTCCTCCGGACCAGATAGGTAGTCTGCCTAAAACTAGTACTTTTTATATATCAATACTTGAGTTAACCAAAGGTGTTTCTCTCACTGTATCTCTCTCACTATTACAATGTGCAATACCTATTCCCATGGGCAGACTCAATACAAACAAACCCTTTCCTTTCAGTGTTTGGGTAAGTACCACTGCAGCTACTAGATAGTCTTATCAATGGTCTCACCAATGTTCTCACAATGTTCACAATGTCTCACAATGTCCCACAATGTCTACTAATGTATACCAATGTCTACACAGTACAGTAAAACCGTACAAAAATGTCTCACTTTGTCTACCAATGTCTCACAATTTTTCACAATGTCTCACTTTGTGTACTAATGTCTATCAATGTATCACTTTGTCTTCCTAATTTGTCTTCAAAGTCGCACAATGTTCTACTTTGTCTACTTATTGCTATCTAATAGGTGTGTAGCATTTACATAAGATAGTAAAGAATCACTTAATGCCAAACACTGTAATCCCAACAACAAAAGCCCAGAACTCCAGCCTGAAGACTTGTCTCTGTCAATCCCAGTAAATTATATTTAGAATACTCACTTTTTGCTGCAATTGATAAAAAGTGAAAAGAAGCAATAAACAGATGCAAGGATTGACACATACTAGTACATGCCACACAGCCCGGCGCTGTGTCTTCTACGGACAGATGAACAGGCCAAAGGGTTCGAAAGTTAAAATCCCTAACCTTTTCTATCTTACTTCCAAAGCCCATTGCTTTGTTGACTGATACTTTCAAGCTCTGGTTGCGGCCGGTGCCATCCTGTTAGCCTTTACCATTGATCCTTTCCTGGGGCTCGGCCCTTTTGCCCACTCCTTTTCGTACAAGTATGGAAGCAAGACTCTGCCCATTCCCCTTCCCCAACCACCCTTGGTCAATTGGCCCCTACCTCACTCTGCCCAAGCCTACTCCCAGCTTCAGTCCACCCCCAAAGAAGGCCTGCTCCTTCATGCCAACAAACACTTCAACCCACCCATCTGCCACAAGACCGTGACCTCGTAGGAATTCAAGGGAAACAGTCATTCCAAATTGGAACCAACCCCAGCCCGAAAGATCACAAAACCTTTCACCTCGCCCAAATCAACTAAATAA
>CAICTM010002212.1:0-17037 GCA_903772945.1 Seminavis robusta
AGTACCCCACCTGGTTGGACCGAGTAGCTCCTCGTGACCGGCTCGGTTACACTCGATACACGGTCACTGAAACAAACATAGACGGTACCTTTCATGACGAATCGGGCTGACAAAACATCTCCTTGCACACCACTCGGCCGGTGTGCAAAACGCCGCCATCTCCGACCCGGACCCTAAGGAAGTCACACTGTGTGTGACCCGCCGCTGGCGTCATCAAACTCTAAGTCCATGCTTACTTTTCTTCAGAGTAAGGTTTGGCGAAGGGAGGCGGTCACTGTCGGTCAGCAGATACTTTTTCAGGTTGCGGACGCTCACACTAATTACCCCCAGTCAAAAAGGAAAATTGGTGTCGGGCGGCTGCAACTCTGGTTCAGAAAAGTGAACCTGATTTGTAGCCGCCCGATTAGTAGTCCTTCTAGCTAGTCATCAACACCACATAGGCACACCACCTGTGCACCCGACACTTCGGTCCACCACCTCATCCAAGGATGAGTGGCTCTCCCGGATTCCTGTCCGTCAGTCTCCCTTATGGTCGGCTCCCTGTTAACTCATACTCTCCGTTCTGTAGAATCTCTTCATTCCCTGTCTGGGAAGGTGGGCGCGCGCCGCCGTCATTGGCTTTCTTCCCCCGTCCAGATGATTGAGCGCACAACAATCGACACAACAACAGCGACAATGGAGGATGCAACCATGGCCGACCCACAAGCAATTACGGGGGAGGAACCTAACATACGACACCAAGAAGATGACGAGCAGATGCAGAGCGAAGATACTTCAAAAGAAAAAGATGACAAGAAAGCAGAAAGATTAAAGACGGATGATACGGCACAATACTACCCAAGAGAACATGACGTCTCCGAGCTATCCGTCCAGGAACGGAATGATCTGTCTGCCATGCAATTACGCTTCTGCTTTTCCGATGCGAATTTTCGTCCCGTTTGGACGGATCTTTCCAAGGCTGGTTGGGTCTATGATTCGGGCCGACGGCGCTATCGGCCACCGGATGTTTCGCGTGAAAATGCCAACAAAGATGAAAGTTTGCTATTAACGGCCAGGGAAGTGGCGGAGCATTTGGATTATGGTGCTCTGCAAGATGTCACTGCGAGCACCAGTGATGTGCAGCAATCATCAAAACAACAAAATACGGCAATGATTCCTCGATTGGCACTGGGACAAGAAGAACGGTGGAGACGTCTCAGGGATGATGCTTGCTATCATTTGTTTCTATCCAATCTCCAAATGCTCAAGGAGAAAAAGGACGAGGAGAAAGACGAGGAAGAAAACACAGAAAATGGGGACAAACAAACTGCCACTACGAGTAAGTCCAAAAAGAAAAACACCAAGAACAACCCAAAGCTAGCCAGCAATCAAAGCAAACCACGTTCTAGTGGAAGGCGTACTAGATCTGTCACGGAAGCAGATCGCGGTGCCGGACAATATTTGAACAAGGCCAATATTCAAGCCAAACAAGCACGGATCAAAGCAAAGCAAGCCAACGCGACAACAACAACAACAATCAATGATGAAAATCAGCCTCCAAAATTTGAACGGCTTTCCCTCCAAGAATGCATTAGAAAGATGGAAGAATACAACAACAATGAGAAGGAGGATGACATTGTTACACAGGCAGAAGAATCCTGCAGGGAACAATTCGCAGAATGGCAATTCCTACTGGCCACCAACCACTCCTTGGTCGTCTATGGGTTTGGTTCCAAACGAGCGCTATTAACGGAGTTTGCCGAATCACATTTACGAAAGGAGGGATACGTCCTGGCATTGGATGGCTTTGATCCAGAAATCACCACACAAGGTATTTTGAGCCTTTTGGTAAATGTCTTTTTGGATGGGCTCGAACCATCCGCTGCTCAGAAGAGTCTTCCAGGAATGCAAAACGAGGAATCCATGGAAGTGACCAAGACCCTCAGAGACCCCGTCACTGGCACTGTCAGGCACGTTACGCGACGAAAGATTCGAGATCCACTGGACCGGGCACATGCCATTGCTCTCGCCATTGCGGCCAAGGGCTCTCTTCTTATTTACTTGCTAGTACACAACTTGGAAGGGCTCAAGACGCGTCTGGCACAACAGGTTTTGTCCACATTGGTTTGCCCTTCGATTCGTCTCGTGGCCAGCTTTGATCATGTCGATACTCCCGCGCTCTTGTGGAATACGCAAACGTCGGCACAGTATCGGTTCATTTGGAAACAAGTACACACCTATCGTCCATACAGCCGGGAACTCTTGCTGCTGGCACCGGACGAAATCCAAAGCTCTAGCAGCACCAGTGGAGGAAACAACAACAAGCGACGCACTGCCGGGGCTGGCGGCCGAACCCGCCGCAACCTCTTGATCACGGACGGGCAAGCAGCCGATCGGGTCATGGAGGTACTGCGGAACTTGGCCACGCGGTACACGGAAGTCATGCACAACCTGGCCAATCTACAACTGGATGCGCAGGGTGGGACCAAGATCGTCTGGGTGGATGCCGCTCAGCTCTTGCAAAAGTGTTTGAACACTTGTACGGTCAAGTCCGATGCGCAACTACGCACCTTTTTGGATGAGCTGGACGATCATGAACTAGTGGTGGTGCAAAAGCAAGGCTCCACCTCCGTCATGGTCCGAATTCCTTATGCGGATGAGAAGTTGTATGAGATTCTAGCCTATAAGCCAAATCAGAGCTAGATAGCATCCTGATGCTTGCAATATTACATGCACAGATTGAGAGCCAAGTGTCAAATCATATGTTCATGTTGCTATTATTTGTTACATGGTATGTTCAATTCGGGAGCCATCGGAGATTGAAGGAAACGGTGCTAGCTGAGTCCCAGGAAGCGACCTTCCGCATCTGCTTCTTTTCTGAATCGCTAGGTTGGTGTGGTCTGCGTTGGACAGCGACTGTGAATTCCTCATCCTCAAAGTCCAAAAGCTCTGGAAATCTCGGCATCATCCTTGGCATTGTGTCGCTGAACCTTCGCCTTGGAATTCGTGGTGGGCAGCTTCCGCTTCGTTTTTCCGTTCTGTTATGCTCCAAGGGTGAGGGACAGCAATTGTTGTCCCATCGCGATGAAGCTGCGTCGGAAGATGACAGCGTACTTGAGGTCGAATCACAGGAGCTTGATACCTCCTTGTTTCCCTCAAGAGTAGCATTGTCATCTACAATAAAGACATCCGTAAGGGGTAGTGCATTGTTTGCCAAAAGTGTTGTGTAGATGAAGTGATCTAGAGGGGAAGCCATTGTCGCTTGGTGAGTTGCTAGATGAATGAAAGAAGGGAACTGAACACAATAATTGTGAGAAGTGTTTGTGAGGACTGGACTGGGAGGAGAAATTCGCTTTTAGGTTCTTGCGATTGCCTTTTCGCGGGAAAATGTTATTTACGATTTACAATGACCAACCCTTCCGAAATTGGATCGCATTACGGTACCAGTAATGAATCCAAGGCAGAATAAATGTAGGACAGACATCTAACAAGGAGAGAAGGCACTGCTCCTCCATTGGCTCATCAGAAGTTCAGAAATCCCATAAAAAGGCTTCCGACTTCCGTCGACTTACGGTGAGGATTTCAAGGATTTCCACTCTCCTTTACTCAGTGTACTGTACTCCCTCTCCAGAGCCTTTCTATCAAAAGAATCCCCGATCAATCGCAAGTGGCTTCAGCAAAACTCCCCACTGCATACAGAATCTACGCAACGAATCGTAAACTGGTCCATTCCCGGGCAGCGCCACCGTTAATACTCGCAGATTGCATACGAGTAGCTGAGCTGGCTTTACATGACATGCTAAGCAATCTAGACTTATTAGCTATGCTGTGCATCGTGCATCTCACGTGGGGTGTTTGCCTTCCAGAATGTCTATGGCCCCCAACCACAACACCCAACAACAAAGAAGCCCAGATAACCAGAGACGAACGGATCTGGTTTTGTATAAATAATATTTGCTCCCAACTTGTTGCTACTGAGAGTAGCTCTTGTAGCCATTAACCCACTCGAGTACCATCCAACTTCTACTCTGCTCTTTAGTGAGGAAGCTGTATGGATACCCGAGTTACGTAAGCATCTTGGAACTGAACGGCGACTGAAATAAATGAAATGGTTTGCAGGCCCCTCTCCTCTCTTACCAATACTCGAGGCCCCTCGGCTTTGGCCCTTTTGGCCCTTAATATATTATTATAGTGCTCATCAGACCGCGCCGCGAGAGCCTCCTTCATGCAAGGATTCCTGAATGGTACTAACAGTAGAGACTACCCGAGTACGCAGAGTAGATAGTAGATATGTGATCGCTGTTGCGACTGCTGTAGCCAGGAACAGTACTGAACCTTCTTGATTCTTGATTATTCACAGCTGTATTCACGCCTGCTACCCTGGCTCATGGCTCCACGGTCAAAGATCAGTCAAACAAGGCCTGTTTTCGTTGGCCAGTCGGAGAATCTGTGCGCAGGAGCCGCGACACGGGCAGCTCGTGCTGTTTCACCAACGTCAGTCTTGGTGTTTTTGTGCGGGCTATGTGCGTGGCGGTGGTGTGACCTCGCTACCACGACAAACATCGTCTGCACCCTATTGACCTCACCAGCTGCCTGTTGCGGCTAGGCGACAAACCGAGGCTTTTGTCTGCTCAAAACACTGAGTTACACCAGACGGCTCTATGATTAGCTAGCTACTAGGTGAAGTTTTGGCAATTTGGTGGCCATTTATTCTCTCGTGCTAGCATTTTTCTATTGATCAGCCAGTACGAAGAAACCAGTGGAACTCTCAGCTTGGCCAACTTTGAGGCTCTTGAGAGGATACGTACTTGGGCAGCTGACTTTGAGGATGTTTGAGCAACTGAGTCAAAAAAAGGCTCTCGCCTTTTACGGTTTCCTTGAGGATGCCCAAGAACTCACTCGCCATCGCACTCATGGCCTCATGATGTTTGTCATGAATCATGCATCATGCAGTGGCTTGACTGCTTAAGTCTTGTCTAGCATTGTCAAGACCACAGAAAGGTTCTCCACGGCGATCCCAATAGACTGTCGTACCTGTTGCAAATTGCCATTGGCCTGCAATATTTTGGTCGATTCTTCCTTTTCAAAGTTATTGAGAGCCGAGTAATCGCCGCCCGCTGTATAGCTATAGCTGTCAGCCCGACTGAGGGCTTGCTGAATGGTCTCTGATGCCTGCACAAATGGATCGAGGTCATCTGGATCATCAATCAAGTCCAAGGCCAATCTCAACTTTTTATCCAATCCAACCAGTGGTCCAATGCCCGTCCGACCCAGATAGTCCCGTATCTTTTTATTGGATGTTTTGCAAGTGACGACTGCCACGCTCTTATCAAACAAGGCAAATGTGCTTGCCTTTTCCAACAGCTCTTCCTTATTCTTGGTTTCGAGTAACTCTCGGGGAACGTCGGCGTAGTTACAATCAACCACGGACTCCTCCCAGTTGTCTAGCAAGGCTTGAAGAGCCTTGGTGGCCAACCGAATGGGGGCAATGACGGAATCTCTTGTGGCGCTTGTGCTTGTTGTTGTGTCGGCCGATGCTGCTTCTGGGAGTACTGGTACAGGTATTATACATGCCGTAGCAACTATCACCTTGATCCAGTCTCTTCTGGTGGCAGGATTTGACGGTTTCTTCACTGGTTGTGTGTGTTGGTTCCACCCATGCGACAGCGAAAAGAAATGGCAAAGTGCCGGGATCACGAGAAGGGGAAGAGGTCGTCTCATTGTTAACTCTACTGTATTTCGTGTGATGGAACTGTATAAAGGCCTTGTGGCTATTTTTCCTTTCCAATAATACCGGTTCTGTAAAGGTATCTACTGGTATAGGGGTTGCCGCTTGTGTGTTGCTTCGGTGGCTGCCATGGTCGGTGGGTGGTGGGGTCTCTTTCGCCGTCGGCAAAGATCTGTCTTTCTCAATCTCACTGAGTGACTCAGTCAGTCACGAAAGTGACAGACTTCACGAAATTTTCGGATCGAATCGAATCGAATCAATCGAATCCCCAAAAGCACATCTGGGCCTTCCAAATAAAGCAACAGTTGCATGTCCGTCAGCCCATCATGCAGCGAACACCCGTCACTTCACACAGGAACATCCCATATCCCATCACCCACAACTTCTTTTTTAAAAGGTCACTCACTCCTCTCCCCATGGTCATCACCTCTTGCCTTGGCAAGTGGTTGAGTTAAGAGTAGCTCTTTTTATAAGAATCTTGTTTCAGGAATAGGCAAGCTCGCTATCAGATCCGCTGTGGATATCAATCAAAGCAGGATATTATCAGCTTTCATCGGATCTTCTCGTTACAGTATACTGGACAAGAAGACACAGTATAGGTCATGATGGACACAACCACACTACTGTTTCCATCGGAGGATGTTCCTCCAAGACCACCGCCTGATTTGGTTCTTCCATTCGGCCCCCGGACATTTCTCGCCTTGGTTGGATCCTTTGTGCTGGTGTTCGAGGTCCTTTACAGTACTGGCCAAAAAGCCGGGGAACAAGACCGTGGCAACAATAATGATGCCATCAGCAAGAAGGAAGGTGATCAGAACCAGCTGCAAGGCAATATCTACCGACGAATCTTGTTGTCGTCAGAGGAATGGAGAATGATTGGATGGACCATCTATGCAGTGTCACACTTGATACCCTCGGATAACATGGATGATGCTTTTGTGACCGCCAAGATCACAATGATTTCCAATGTGACGGCATTTGCCAGTGCTCTTGTCTTGGGGTGGATGCTCTGTACAACAAGAGCTAACACTGGTAGCACCACTGTACTTCAATACTGGGGTTCTCAACCAAACAACAACGAGCACAACAACGCCCCATTTCTACTCGTATTGGCCGCCAATTCCATGTTGCTGACCATCGTGGGTGGTCCAGGCAACCAGCTGCTGCTCCTGTGCCGGGTCATGGGAATGCTTGCCATTATGGCGTCACTCAAAATTCTTGGAAACATTCGGAAACTAGGAGATTCCTGGGAACGTTTTGCTCGACCCAATCCATGTAAGTGCTGTTTCGAAACAATTTTTGGGGCGAGGCTATCTAAGCTCATTCCTTTTGCTCACCCGTGGCTCTTGAATGCTACCGCATATTTATTATGTTATATAGTGGTCTACCACGCCGGTGGCCCCATGCTCATTCTGGGGTGGTTCCTCTTTCTCATTGGGACCACCGCTGTCACGGGAGACAGTTTCCGACAGTTTTTACTATCATCATCATCACTTGTCCAGTATATTCCAATCTACTTGACACTACGATTGCAGTTACTCCTCGCTGCGGGACTGGGAATGGTCCCCATTGTCATGCTTCTAGATGAAGGTCCCGAGTTGACATCCATGGTCTCGGATGGAATGGTCGATTCCATGGATGGGTCCATGAGGATGCCATATTTTTCGTGATATGATATTTGGAACATCATGATTGGCAAAAAAAAGACAGACACAAAACACAAGGCGAAGGAGCAACACGACGCTGTACCTCTTGTTTGCTAGCTAGAGCGGAACCAATTTTGGGTTGCTCGCTAGCTGGGGGGGGTTCGAGGCCGCTTTCGCAAGCACCGATTATCTCGGCATCGTACAGTACACACAGTCGGTGGTGCTGCCCTGTAGCTAGCTATCTGTGGAAACAAGGGCGGGATTCGACCACTGTTACTTTGACTGCTGTCGGCGAATTGATAGAATTTGAATACCAGCCCAGCTCGACTGCGGCCAAGTACTGTTGCTTTTCTTTCGGACTCTCTTAGTCATGCAACAACACCTATACATGTAACTAACTGGATGTGCTTCTTTGGATCACCAAAACTACTCGCTCTGGCTAGCTAGCTGGCTGCCGCTAACTAGCTCAGCTTCCGAGGACAGCACACGGGTACATCGTAGTGGTACAGTACAGTAAAGGTATCCACCAGTACGCATCGCGGCTTGGATAGAGCTAAATAAATGATCGAAAAAGCCAGAAATTAAATGTAGAAGAGTAAGTTCACAAGAGTCGAGTCCCACTCCTGTCTCAATTCAGACTGTTTCTGTTTCTCCGAAAGCAGCGAGCACCATGCTCGTCCGTCAGAAGTCAGAACACAAAATGAGTGTTGACGACGAGCTGGAGAACATGAACTGCACCGATGCTGCTGGTCGTGGCATTAGCAGTGGACGTGATCGAAGGGATGGTCATGCTTATCTAAATGATGGTGGGAACATTATTGGGGAAGAATCCAATCTCGTGCAGGGAACTGTTGTAGACGGAAGCAGACGACCGCCACCTGTTCCGTCAAACTCGCAATACCTGCATTTGGCGCAATCAACTCTACCACCACCAATGCACTCCTTGACTACAGAAGAAATAAGTGAGGGTCAAAAGCTTTTTGGTGGTCTAGTGGAGCTCATAGAGCTCATAGAAAACCAACGGCAGCCAAACACTCTCGACAACACGGAAAATGGAAGCATTACAACGCTCAGCTTTCCTGGAGCTCACCCGGTGGTCGGATTGAGAAGCAGTAATGATGACTCTGGAAGCATCAATCGCGACGCTACCATAGGAGAGCACTCCGTTCATGTTGTTCGAGAAGATGTCATTGAGGCTTCAGTCTCGGCCAGTGACTACGTTCATTGGAAGTCAACATGGCTTTCTTTGCTGTAATAGTGGTACTACTCATACTCTTGGCAGTCTCAGAGAATACTGGAAGCGACAGCGGCAACAACCGCGACAACAAAAGCCAATCGCTAAACCAACAAAATGGAGCAGTCCAAATTCCCGCAACTGCAGAGTTGAGAATATCCATAACGCCGGCGCCAACAACAAGTTTTCTCGGCTCACTCAGTCTACCCGACAACACACTTTTGGCTATGGAAAAGTCAAGATCTCCCCAGTCCAAAGCCTATAACTGGCTGATCAGCAACAGCGTCAACAATCAAGTGCTGCCCTGAACAATCTACCAAAGTGGAGACTGATACAGAGGTTCGCTCTGGCCACATTCTACTATTCTACAAGAGGGGGCAATTGGGTGAATCATCATGGTTGGTTGGACTGGGCGACCAGTGAATGCACTTGGGAACAACTACCAGTATTTTTGACCCAAGGGGAATCTCCACCGCCGCCCTGTAATGAAAAAGGTGAAATCCAGGCAATGTCATTTTGGTTATCCAATAACATGGGGGGAACAATCCCACCTGAGATATCTTTGCTGCGGGAAAGTTTTGAGTCTTTAATTTTGACTCGGCAATTGCAACTCAAAGGGGCCATCCCAACCGAGGTTGGAATGCTGACCAAATTGACTGAGTTGAGGTTGCTGACGACAAACATTCTTGGAACAATCCCAACAGAGCTCGGTCTGCTGCAAAGTCTTGGCATGCTCTGGATCACTGATTGCCACCTTTCTGGGCGCATACCTTCAGAGGTTGGCATTTTGGGCAGTCTATCTACATTGGTGCTGTCAATGCCAGATCTAACGGGTATGTCTCCATGGTTTTGAACGGTCTCACTCATTGACAAAAATTGACACTTTCTGCACTCCCTCCAACCTAGGTTCAGTGCCTAGTGAACTTTTCCAATTATCTGGACTGGAATGTGTATTGATTGATCGATGCTATGGCTTGAATATGGAATACGTCCTTCAAGATGCCATCTGGAAAATGCAACAGCTGGAGGACCTGACCCTGCGAAGCCGGATTTTGGGGAATAAGATTTCAATTCCAAGTAAGAACTTAGACAAAGGCTCTAGAGTGGTTGAAACAATGACAAAAGCCTCACTCTTCTGGTGCATGCTCTGTCGAAGCTGAAATTGGAACAATGATAGAACTGACATCCCTACGAGTGGTGGACTGGAATCTTCACAGCACTATTCCAAACCAAGTTGGAAAATTGGAGAAGTTGGTGAGCAACCAAAGTATGTTATGAAATCGTGCTAATAATCTTTTGAGGTTGCCTGACCAGTAGCTAGACTTCTCTTAGTTTGCATGGCAATGCAGTCTCAGGAACTGTGCCGCCAGCCTTGTTGGAGTTGACCAGTGAGTATGATGTATATTCTGCTTCACCGCACACTTTTCTTATTAACTCATGCCTTCCCGTTCCAATAATTTTCCTTTCTTTGCCTTTCCATCAGATCTGGTCCATCTTGATCTGGGCTACAACCAATTGGAAGGAACACTGTCACCTGATTTCTTCTCTCAACTCACAAAGTTGGAGGTCCTTGTCATCAATGGCAACCATTTCTCAGGTTCAATCCCAACAGAAGTAGGCCGACTGTCTAGTCTCTGGAAACTAGAATTACAGAATACCAGCGTTTCTGGCACACTTCCTACGGAGCTACTTCTACTGAAGGGGTTGGCCAGCTTGGTAGTCACAAACACATCCTTGTCAGGTAGCATCCCTGAAAGCCTGTGGGACAAAATGTACCAGAAGGAAATCAAATGCTATGGCCATCCACCATGTAAAAGTTTGTCAGTGAAAACCAACAAAACAGTCTGCCATGGCACTTCTTTGTGTGGGTGTGATTGTGGTCCTTGCCAAACTAACTAGCTGGCTAACATAAAAATTGTGTCAGCAAAGTGCCCATCCCAGCTGCCTGTTTTCATTGTCTCTTGTGTCGCCCTGTCAAGTTTGGTCCGTGCTATGAGGCTTTTACAAATCGTTTTTGGTTTCCCCAGTCAGTCTTTTACTTTGAGGGTTCCGACGCTCGAACACTTCGGTAACTTGTGTCTGAGCAGTTTACGTTTTTCAGTCGTGGTAGTCGAATGATCGCAGTGATCATCGCGAAGTTCAGCTTCGCAGCTGGTACCGGTACCACCGTGACCAGCAAAGGATCTCCTTGTCTGGCTCATTTATTTCATCATTCCACCCAACAGGAAAGGAACCAAACACAGAGAAGCCACCATGACCTCCCCTCACGCCAGTAGCATCGATACCACCGATTTGCAGTTTCAAGTCGACAAGGCATTCGCTCCCGACAAGGAATCTCATTGGAAGTATCCCAAAGACCACGATGGTTGGGTCCACGCTCACAATACCATCCGCGGTGATTTGCAGACAGCCGAAGACTGCTTTCAAGCTATTCAAGGACGAAAGCGAGCAGAGGATCCTTCTTCAATGACACTGAAAGCGTGGGAAGTTGATTGCCTCCAGACAGTCTTTGATGCGCACTACGAGTTTGTAAAAATGCACCACGAAAACGAGGACCACATTATTACGCCCTGGTTGAACACCCGCATCAATTTACCTGCCAAACTCACAGACGACCACGAAGACATCGTGGGCGCAATGAAGAGCCTACAATCAAAGATCCGTGGTCTCAAACCAGGTGACGAGCGACAAGCCTCGATGGAAACTTTGTTGGCCGAATGGAAACCTTACGCTACCAACATGCGCGAGCATTTGCAGGAAGAAGAAGACATTGGACTTCCACTGATGCGGGCTTACTTCTTGCCAAAGGAATATAGCAAGGTTATCCAAAAGCTAGTGCGTGGAGAATCCAAGCTAATGACAGGATGCTTTGTTCATCGCATGGGCGAAGAGCGCTGCCGAAACGAGTTTATGAAGGAGCAAGGCATCCCCTTCTTTGTTTGGTACCTTGTCTTTTCTGGGAGCATCAAGTTGTATGAATCCACGGTGGGGGCGGCTATTGAAGCACTTCAGTCTGGCGTGGAACCACCACCACCCAAGAGAGGTCTGCTCGGTTGTTGAAATGTTGCGCCTAGCATTGTCCCGTGCACATCCAGAAAGACGCGAGTTACCGCGTGGGCGGCAAGCATAAGTGAGATTAAAACCTTTGTCGTCAGCCATTCCGACTCTCTGCTTCGGTGATCGATGCTCCTCGCTTTCTTCCCCTCTCTCGAGTTGAGTGGGGTACCAAGGATATCCTGATTGATGGCTGCGAACTTGTACTGCCGTGTCATTGCAAAGTCCAGTTGACTGTCATCATCTCACTACAGAACAAAATTTAAAAACTGGTATTAACCTAGGTTTTTACTCCCCTGGTTCAAGTACCGGAGAGGGCGCTGGAGCAGGTGCAACAGCTTCTTCTTCTGGTACTGCTGCCGGTGGTGATGCACCATTACCCGCTCGTGGTGGTGAAAATGTATTGGACTTTGAAGATGCTTCTCCCAGTGGTTCTAACTTCATCAAGTCGGACATTTGCAACTGTTGGGATGGACCAATCATACTGGAAGCAAAGGATCGTTTTGATGACGTGATTGTAGCACTACTGGATCGTCGAATAGCGTCCTTACGAATATTTTGGGATTCGATCGATGACTTGGTAGAATCTCGCACCAAGCGTTCTAGCTTGGGAATTTGTGGTGGTGCTTCTAATTCCGCAGAGGCTGCTTTTGCATTGGCTTGTTCCTTGACCCACAAGGCAGGCGGTTGCAGATCCGTGCGCTGTGTCAAAGTGGGAGAATAGCCAAAGACGACAAAGTCGTGCTGGTACATTTCATACGTCAAATCCAATGTTTCTTGGTCAAAGTATTCAAACCATTTCTTGGTGGTTTTTCGTGCATTGGTATGGGGCATTCCCAGGAGCGCATCTCTCACAGGGTCCGGTAAATCAGAGACAGTATTATCTTGCTGTACTGCTTTGGGTGTATCTTCTTTGGTTTTGAGGAATTTGAGTTCTTCTTGTTTGACGATTGACTGCACCAATTGTTTGCCTTGATAATGTGTATATTCAAATTGGGGGATTCCGTGGCATGGAGTATACCACTCATCCATTTCACCCCTTTCTCGATAATGGCGTGTCGTGTAGTGATACCAACTCTTGACAAAATGTGGAAAGGATTCCATTGATCCAAATTTGTTGTAGCTGTACATGGATACCATGCGAGAGTATGGGTTTCGGACAATGGCCATGGTACAGACATTTTCCATTTCTTCGGGGGTAACATACCCATATCCCAACAATTTGGCCGCAGTCAAATGCATCATGTACCCTGCGCGGTTGGTACCGGTACACCAATCAATGGATTCCATGAATCGACACAAAATGTAATGCACAAAGACCAAATAACACCGTCTCACTTTGTCAAAGCGACCAATGGTGGGTGCCGTAAAGACAAAACTAAAGCACATGAACACAATAAAGGCCAGAATGGCCAAAATGATGCTCAGGATCCACAATCCATATCTTTTTTCTTCTTGTGTAGCCGAAGCTGCCAGGGACAAACCCAAAATGATAATGGCCAAGCCATTGCCGTAGGTGAAAATGGGAAAATTGGCACTCTCCAGCAACTTGTAACGATGAAAGAAGACCCCCATGCCAAATTTGCCCCAACAAGATCGACCTTCCATGACCTTGATGGGCACATCAAAGTGATGCATCAATGAAGTACCCCCACATCGTGGCACATGCACAAAAAAGAGCTTTTCTTCCAACGTTGGCTTGTCTTTGACTAACCAAGGCATTGTATGACAATGACTGTGGCGATACTGTAGATGGCGGCCTGATGGGCTCGGTGAGCTGCCCTTGCTAGCTAGTCTAGGCTCGTAGATGAAACTGTAGTGTGAATATCCCACCTGGATCCAAAGGGATACAGCAGACAACAATAATAATTGTTGCTGAGGAGAGAGCAGGAACACAAGAGGCAAGAGACAACGAAGGGGTCTCTCTTGTAATAATGGATTAGGAGTGTGGCCACTACTGCAGAAGCTCAATCTTGTTTCGGCGTTGTGGCGGGGTTCAAAAAATATCTTGACTTGACCGGGTCGGTACATGTACATGTTTCATGTATGCTGGCTTTGAAAAAAAAGAGACGCAGTCTCTCTTTTATTTTATTAAAATACATCATGTGCGTGTTGTCATGGTATTACACCTGATCCCATATCCTCATTAAAGTTTCATCATTCAGCAAAGAGTGAATCTATTCTCCGATCCGAGCTCCTTCTTCTACCTGGTAGCCTTGTGCTGGCGGGTCAAGCCACGATACATGTGCCACTTCAATAGGTTTTTCGAAAAGGCCTGTTGACCTGGCATCTTGGCTTATCCAAAAAAGGTAATCAAGTCAGCACCAAGACATGCCTCATCAAGGCTGTGGCTGGCCCACTCCACTCCACTCGACAACTAAGTCAGCCACATACTCTCATCCTGAGATGAGTCGATTCGGTGCGTCCTCCGTACGGTGCCGGCACCGGTAGTACCGGTACGCGGTAACACTGAGGTTTCGAGAACCAGTTTGCAGCTCTCCTCATTACTTCCGATGTCATGCACTTGGAAGATGGCACTTGCTCGCCGCCAAACGAAGCAAAAAAGACAGTTACTCTTTGCAAGAATCGAATCGTACATGTACTCAGTGCTGTTCACTGTGGCACGCGCATGTCCCTCCACTACTCGGTTGTTCCGTGCCTTGGATCCAGCACGCACCAGCCTTGGGTTGACAGCACGGCAGGTGACAAAGAAACCTGTCTCTATGGTGCACCGGGAGCTAGCTGGCCACATTGTAGAGGTGTTACGGTACCTGGAGCTGTGGGGAATGGTGGATTGGTCGTTTTGGCTGTTTTGGCTGTTTTCGCGGCAGTTCCACCAGGACGCCGCGAGATAAACGCGAGAAAATCGCGGTTTCGAGTTTGATTGTATGCATGAAGAAGAGATCGGGATTGAAACCGCGAAAACCGCGAAACTCGCGGAAACTCGCGGAAAGGTGGCGTTTTTGTCACGGTTTTGTGTTTGCCGCGAATCGTGGCAAAACCACGAAATTCGCGGATTTTGGCAAAATCCACAATTCCCCACCGCTCCTGGGTACGACTGTACATGTATGTGTATGACCAATCACTGAAAAGTTTCGGGTGGAGCCTGCTTCTTCCGAGGTGATTGTGCGATGCTATCGTGCATAAGGCAAACCGGTAGCGAAGGCAACTGAGAGTTAGGAGAGAAGTCATTGTGTCGCAGGAAACAGAAAAGGGGATACCATTCCTTTTGACGAACTTGCGTTTGAGAAGCATTTTTAAAGCATTAAATATTGAGGTTCTTTTGGAATTGGCCTGGCGGCTGTTTGAGGCTTCCTCTTTGACTCTTCCTGTCTTTTCGGGGGATATCTATTGCCTCATCTGGCGGAAGTGAAGAAATGACGTTCAGCTCTTGTCCGAGTGGTACAGGAAGGCTTAACAAGTGATTTCGTTGATACGCAAGTAAGGCTAAGTAATCAGTTTGCTGTACCGTGGAATCTACGCAGGGGCAAAGTAAGTGGTGGCGAGCTGTGGCGTCACCCTTGAGGCCTCTCACGCTCAGTCAAACCAGAGACCATTCAACCGCTCTTGTCCGTGTCGGTCTCTTTTTGTCTCTTGACACTCTCACATCAATTTTTTCCTTTGTTTTTCTAGTGGTCCTTGTCATGATCAGTGTTTTCTCCGAGCCCATAGCCATGTCCAACACTAATAAAGAGGCAAAGAGTCCGCCATCACAGCTACAATGCGCTCGTAACCTGAGATCATCTTCGTTATGTCAGTATCCGCGATCGAATATAGAGTACCCGGGCAAGCACGGTAAGCCAACAGTAGTCACAAGATCGAACGCCGTCTGATCTTTCCTGGCCGCCCTCACCATCATCGCACTTTCTATATCTATCTATCTCGCGCACAACACATCTTGTCTATTCTACACATACTGTTGTTACGTTTAGACGTGGTGAGTCAAATCCGTCAGTGGAAAGCATCAAAGGATGGAGGTAGTGCGCAGGTCCTCCCTGTCGTGCTAACTTACTTGCCTTCGTTTGTGCGGACAGATGTTGGGGCGCGGAGGTGAATCAAACTATCATAGGTTCGTTAGTGTTCTATGCAGACTAAGTCGTCCCTGAAGCTTCGTTCTTGCTCTGAACCTTATTGTGACAACGTTATCCTCGCTCTCCACTTCAGTGGCAACCTGGCATTTCGGGAGTTCGTAAAGCAGTTCCGAGAAGAGTACCAGGCTGCTCCAAGGTATAAGAAACCAGAGATTGCAATGAAGGTTGTCCAGCATTGGAGGAATCTGAATCCACCAGGAAGGTTCCTGACTCGCACTAACCCGGACAATGCAGACAGCTTGTGGCATGATGTTGATGACAAACTGGCCACGAAGAGGGCGCTCAAGAATCTTGGAGAGTCTGATAGAAGGACGAGAAATCGCCGTGGTAGTAGCAACACACTCTCTCCTGAATCTCCTGAACGTACCGATCAGCCAAAGCAGAGCACTTCTGATGAGGCAAAACGAGGTTTTCCAGGTGGCAAGAAACCAACTCCGCCTGCGGTTGAATCATCCAACGCTGCGGCTGTTGCTTTTGTGGGAGGTGCTGGGGTGGGCGTCATGCACCAGCACGGTACCATTGGTGCAGCTACGCCGGCATCACAGCATCCGGTATCGCCTGTGAAGGTGTGGTCAGAGCAAGTATCGCCTGTGAAGGTGTGGTCCGATGCATGCGTCTCAGAGAGTTCTGGTAGTGATGGTTGTGGATCCAATCGGGATCAATCTCTAATCGCTGCATCAGCAGCCATACAGGGCAACAAGATCAACGTAAATATTCCAACCGCAGCAACCCTGACAGAGAGTGCCTTTTCAAGCAGTGGCAGTGACGAGGGAGCACGATCTGAATCTGGATCGTCCAGTCCGCATGAAGAACCCATAGCGGCGGGTCATAAAAGAAAGCCGCCTCCCAACTAGCTCTGCAGAGAAGAATTGCAAGATGACATGCACACACTACACGAAAAAGGAGGTTCAAACAAGTTGATCTAAAGATTGCAAGATGATATGCATGCACTACACGAATAAGGAGGTCCAAACAAGTTGATCTAATGGATACTACAAGGAAACTTCATTCAGATTCTTGTTCTGCTTAAGGACATTATCATTGCGGAGTAGAGAGACCATTTAGAGAAACCAAAGTGATATCGTATTGCAGTGTGGCATCGGGTGGGATCCCTCTCCTTGGCAATCCAGCACTCCCGTACGCCAACACGGGAGGAATGATGACTCGCCGTCGTTCTCCGACACATTGACCAGTTAGTCCGACATCCCATCCAGGCGGGAACTGTCCAAAGGGTTGTTTCCCTAGTACAAAATAGAGACTAACGTCGTCTCCTCGGCCAGGGATTGCCTTGCCATTGATCTTGAC
>CAICTM010002213.1:0-17020 GCA_903772945.1 Seminavis robusta
CAATGTAAAGAGGTAAGGGACCCAAAATTTGCTTGTCAGGTTTGGGGATCAGCTTCTTGTACGTCTCACGATATGCTAATCCTGTATTGAGATCCCCAATTTGCTTCAAATCGTTGGGGGGTGGTGCAAAAGGATCTGGTTCACCGTTCTCGTTATCGAAGAACAGCCAATCCTCATCCTTCCATCGTGGATCAGTCAGAAGGCTTTCGACAAGATCTCGTGCATGTCGGCGATATATTTTGACCTTAGACTTGGTATGGGGCAAGACTTTCTCTATCGGTTGGGCATACTTTTTGCCCATGTTGTACCGCGTTTTGAGCTTCTTCATCAATTTTTGCGCGAAATGAACTCTTTGCACTCACCAAGTGATTGTGTGTTCTGCCAGCTTTCCACATTCCTTGGAGTGCCATTCCATCACAGCATCGTACGTATCCAAAGTGGCCTTCTTTTTGAACAATGTGTGCAGATCTTGATTGCTGCTTTCTCGTTTTGCTTGAGGGTATAAAGTTTTGACATGCATCTCTCACATAATCTTTGAACTCTTTCATTGTTTGCCTACTTGGCTCATCGCATTTGCCCTCTTGCCATTATCTGCATTGGTTTGAGCTTCCTCATCAGACGATCAGCAAATGGATCAAAGAAATCTGCAACATCACTGGAGTCGGCCTTCACTTGCCCCATCCACCGTATCCACTTGCACATTGGGAAGGGGAGCATCGTGAGATGCGTTTGCACTTGCCTCAACGTCTTTCTCATGTGCTCCTTGTGTCACAGTTCTCCGTCCCAATAAGCTCAATACTATCTGTGGTGGCATCCACTGGTAAGTCACCTCTTGTCTGGAGTGCTTCTTCTTCTCTGTCAGTGATTGATTCTATGGCCTCTAATTCTGGCTCCAAGTGCATCTTCTTTCTAGGTCTTTCCTCATCACTATTTTCTCTGCACTGCTTGTCTCCTCATCATCTCTTGCTCTCCTTTTTCACCACCGCCATTGTCATCATCCCCACGGTCGTTGTCGTGGGAGTCAGGGTCAGTCCGTGTCTGAATCGAATGCGGGATTCGGCAAACTGTATCCTGATGCCGCTTCAAACCCCAGTCGTCTTGCACGTTTTTAAGCAGTACGGGCACTTGAATTTGACCATCATGCGTGTTTATTTTGTGCAACTGGAAAAGATTTGAGGGGTGGCCAAAGTTTTTGCCTTGGATAAAGCGCAGAATGCGGTCAGGTCCAAGGGGCATAAGGAAAATGAATGCCGATTGCGAAAACTGTTTATAGCTTGTGCACAAAGAATGTGCCCATTGCATGTTGAAGCAGGCGCACCCACAAGAATCTTGTTCAATAGTAAAGAATGTTCTGTTCTCCATGCACTTTCGTTAAGCATATGCGTAAACACTAGTTGTAGCCTTGCTTATTATGACGCAATGTACCGTACGAATCTATAGGCAACATCAAGATCATTTGACGCAAAGCTGAGTTAATAGTAGGCACCTGCATCGGACTGTGCTGGAGGCTCTTGCACAAGACCATCACGCACAAGCACACTGGTAAATTGGGTGGCTAAAATGCGCTTCTTAGATGCAGTGACTTGTGATCTTTGTAGTTGTCGACTGGTTTGATCGGCGTGACGATCCCATCAGTGGATATCACCTTGATTGATGGTGTAAAGTCAGTCCCCGAGACCAGCTTTGGTTCGCCACTGGATCTGAACTCATATCGGAGATGATGAAAGGAACACTTTGAAGCCTCCAGCTTGCCACCCGACGACCACAGAAGATCACTCCACCATTGAGCGTCTTTTGTTGCCTTGTCCACCGTTCCTGCACTGAGGGAATAGTGTTGGTAAGAAAGCAATTTGTTCCAGAATTCGTATCATCAACAAACCCTGTTATGAACAGCTTGACCCGATTTGAGCCATCTGGGCTGGCAAAGGTGGCGCCAGTCGCATAGGGCTCGAAACAATCAAATAGTGTGCTCGAAATAAACAGCCATAAGGCAGGGGAGTTCCCAGCCCCTTGCCCAGACCCGTGCCAGGGATCTTCCTCCGTATGACCGAGAAATGTGACTGACGTTCCCAGAGTGGTCTTGATATGGTACTGGGCCTGTTCCAGATTCATTCCATTCACTTTACAGACACTTACCGGCATACCCATCTTGCGGCTTGCAAGACTGGCAATGCACATGAGAATCCGGTCATAGCACGCGGCTGCATCATTGTCATTTTTGATGAGCGGGTGCAAGCAACAACGTGACACTTCGTACAATTCCTCCATATAACAGAGATCAATTGCTGACCTCCCTGGAACGGAGCCAAATTGCCTTTTGTTGATCAGCCCTTTCTTGGAGGCATGGTAAAGCAACTCGCGCCACTTTACGCCCAAGAGCAGGTTGTAGTCTGCCTCAAAGATATGGATAACTCGCAACCTGTGAATCTTGCAACCACCCTCATCTTTGGGGATGAGGGTGTTAACGATTTTGTTCCATCTAGAGTAGGCAAAGCCCTGTTCCAGGGCAAAGTCGTTGAGGAGCCGAAAGTGGGCCTGCTTGATCTTGGTTTGAAACTCTGCGAGTTCCTTTCCTTCCTCAGAATCCGGGTCGAGACTGTGTTCCGCAAAAAGTGATTTCCAATGACCGAGATGTTGTCCAGAGGGAGAGGTTGTAGTGCGTTCATTCCAGCTCCTGAGTTTCCCATCGAACTGTTCCTCTGTCAGTGTTGCTGGAATCTCACCATCGCAAGCCCGAGCCAGATGCCGAAGGAGGACTGCTGTAGCAAACGACGTTTCGAATGGACAAATGTCGTGTTCACCATCAAGGATTGCATCCGCGGTAGCAGTACTGGCAGAGAAGTCGGTATCTGTTCGCAGTGTTGAGTCGGTTCGGAATTCCGTTTCCTCGGCCTGCCGAAAGTGCTTTTTGAGGTGAGCCTGGAGGTGGCGTTCAATTTCCTCTGGATCCTCAACATACATCCAGTCTTTACACTGTTTGGGCGGCACTGTGGGGTCCCGGGGAACTTCCAAGGCTGTGAGTCCGGCACCATGGCATTTACCCCGCGCGTGTGCACACTTTTGCCATGCTCTTCGAGTGGCTTCAGCGTTGCGCAAGCGCTTCATCACAATAGCCAACCTTGTGTCTTCTTCAGACTCGTATTGTGCTTGGAGTTCCATTTGGTACTCTTGGCGCAACTTGTGGGTTCTCCACTCATCCACCTCCGCCGCACGAAGTTCCTTGCGGGCTTGCTTCTTTCGTCTCTTGCAGTCTTCCAACGATGTGGGTAATTCAAAGGCTGGATCGGAGATCTGCTCCATGCGGAGACGAATCTGATTGGTAATGTCGTTCTTGCATTGGAGTGCATGCAGGGCCATTGTCAGGACTTGGAACTTCAACGTAACTGGGTCAATGCTGGGGAACTGGGAATGGGCAAATAGGTCGGGCACTTTTTGGCGGCGTGGAGACTTGCAGAAAGGAGGAGTTGGTCCAAGGCCTCAGCCTCTTGCTGGGTAGGTGCCTGGTTGAATCTCCAGAGTCGTTGAAAGAATCCATGATTGTCAAGATAGCTGTACTTGGATTTGATGTAGGTGGTGACTTGGTGGCGTTTCTTGGAATGCACCCTTCGTTGACAGGGCTTGGGTAAAGCTGCTGTATCGGACCCGAACAGCTGTTTCAAGTCAAAGTCAACAAAGCAGGCACGGTGGTCACTATAGAAGTGGTCACAGAACGGATGGTAACCGCAAGCGTCGACAGCATCCAATAGGTTTTCAGAAACGAGGATGTAATCGATTACCTTACTTCCTCTGACATAGGTGTTAAAGTCGCTGATTCCGTGATTGTAGAAAATCGGATCGACAAGCTTGCAATCGGATACCAGTCGCGATAGCCCCTTCCGTCCTCTTGCCAAATCGTCATTGAAATCGCCACCCACAATAATCTCATGACCATTTGCGATGTCTTTGGCCACGCATTCCTGAAAATCATCATAGTGGTTCCTCCTTGGATCTAGAGACTGCCATGATTCTTGTACATAGATGGCATGTAGTTGGGCCAGAACGGTCCTATCACCAGCCCTCTCAATACTCCCATCGGTCACGGTATACACATTGTAAACTGATAGTCGCTTTCCATCTTGCAGGATAGAACCGTCCTTGTCCAGTGGCCAAGGTAATCTGCCGCGGCCTCCAACACTCTGCCAACGGTGCGGCCCATCACCAGAGATAGAGTCCCTCCTGGCTTGTATTCTCTCAAGTGGATCTGTGGAGTGCTGCCAAAAGATTCATTGGCTCCAGTAAGCTATCTCCTGTTGCAATTCCTCACAAACCAAGCCACTACAAGCACCACGGCGATTCAGGAAGACTAAAGAAGGTGTATCAAAAAACACTAATTAATTTAAGTATGTGAGATATTTTACAAGTAAGTGAGTTGGATGTGAGGAAGGGTGTGAGTGCTTTCTGCTATTTTAATTAATCGTGCAGAGCAGTGCAAGAGCAATGCACTTGCAGCAGAATTGCTCCACTATTTTCCACCTACCCGTTTGATGCCAAGCTAGTGAATGACATCATGGAGAAATGATTCCAATATATGGTAGGAGGATCCACTCGCCGCAGCTGTGCGTGCAAGTTATCGTGTAGCTTGTAGCTTATAATGGTAGCCTCGATCGTGTTGACAGTCAATTGCCAATCAATGCCTCGATGACCTGTGTGCTCTCTGTTCATGCTGAAGAGACCGGTGGGGCTGGAGAATCTCTTTGGTACCTAATCCACCAACTAGTACTCGATCCGCCTTGCTTTCGGTGGGAACAGATCGTTCCAAGCCGCTGCCTCCTCCGTTCCATGGACTGAGGACTCGACTCAACAGCTGCTTCGATCATCGGTCTCGGATCGGATGATCGGATCCATCCTGCAGCTGGAGGGATCTTGGAGTCCAGATCTTATTAGAAGCGGGATCCATTAAAACTTCATTTGCTTTCGTTGCCTCTGACGCACGGAGAGACGAGATGACTGACGAACTCCGTACCCGTACATAAGTACTGCCCTTCTGAATCTGTCTTTTGTATTGTACATATATGACATACGTATAATGCGGAAGCTATGCGAACCGGTTGCAGCTGGAGTGGATGTTGTCCATCTTGGTTTTAAAGGCTGGTTGATTCTGTGACTGACGCGTGTTCAAAGGGAAGTGGGCCACTGGTGGCAGTGCCAACTCTGTACAGTAGCTATACATGCAGCAACGCTCATGAGAGAAGAAGAGAGTGATGCACGAATATACTCAGAGGGGGGTGGGCAAATGTTGCTATAGGGCTCGAGTGTACTCCATTGCGACTCGAAAAAACAGTTTTAAAATCGAAATGCAAGCTTTGGACTAAAATTAAGATAAATTGGATTGGATTGCACTGAATTGCATTGGATTGAATTGGATCAAACATGGTACTGTTATTTATATAGTAAAATGGAATTCAATTCAATTCAATCCAATCCAATTCAATGCAATCTAATCCAATCAAATCAAATCCAATAGAAAACAAACATCCAAAACATAATATTTCATTTACAGACACAATTATACAAAAAAAAGCCAACAAATTCAATGCAGCCGTATTGGCATTTTTGCTCATCCCCGAGTAGGTACTTAGTGTGTGGATTTCTTTTTGGGTCATATGTCTGTTCTGTGAACTGGCACTCACTGTACCGCTAATACTATTAGTAGCTAGCACACTCTAGACTCGGAGACTCCCATTCTCAATGCACCCAATGCACCTTACAACCACGTTACACTTTTATGGCTGCCAATAGCTGCTGCATGCATGATACCATTACCAGAAGACTTCAGCTTGCACCGCGGCTTTTCGAGCCCTTCATTACTTTCAAAGAGGAAACATACACTGGCATTGTCGATAAACTCTCTGTCTGTCCTCTCCTGCATGCCATCTCCTTCTGCTCGCCCCTACATGTACATGTATTAGTTAGTCCCTTCCAACACATCGTAATCATTCCCCTGACTTCAGAAGTGGACTGAGAGCCAAAAAGTCATTCGACGATCCATCGATCAAGTTAACCCAAAGAATGTTCAAAGCAAGAAGAAACGGCTCTTCCGAAGGAGCCAAAAAGACATCAGATCTGTACCACGAACAACAACACAACCACCCCTATCTCCAGGAAAAAGACGAATCAGAAGCGGATTCTTTCTTGTTACACGTACAAATGGAGCTCGACGACGATACTATCCGCTTTCCTAAGGAATTGCCAAGGACTATATCCTGTCCACCAAGCATACCCGGAAAGAAGAAACGAAGAAAGAGTAAACTTGACAACAACACGAGTAGCACAAGTGGCAGCCGTGACGTCTCTCGGACCCGAGTCGACAGCACCGTTGGTAGCCGTGATGCATCGGCTCTGTTCGTGGAATCACTCTCACCTAGAGATTTAGCAAAGCTGGCAAACCTTCTCAGGCCAGTCTTGATTTCTCAGCAGGAGGTCGATATTACCAATAATCAAATGGATCCTCTGTTGCCCAAAAGTGACAATTGGAAAGACAACGGCGACGACTCATGGCGAGACGACCGGGATGACTCAGAGTGGCATAATCCCTACAGCGAAAACACACACTCTCTTTTCTATTTGTGCAGTGTTGATAGCTTGGCATTCTGGTAGGCCGTGTTTGCCTATTTCATCCAGGTAAGTATCAAAATTTTGCCTATTTCATCCAGGTAAGTATCAAAATGATGACGACTCTGGCTTTGTCATCATGTTGTTTCCAACTTACTCACTATTCGTACATGGCTTCAACAGATTGCAACTATTCTGCTGACATTGATTGACATTGTTGACTGGAGTGGAAATAGACTCAACATGCCACCCAATGTTGACTTGATTGTGACTATTGCTCAAGGTGTCGCCCTTTTCCAGGCCTTGGCATTTCAATCGGACTTCCTTGAAGTTGTCGCAAAGTAAGCCTTTTGATCTTGCCAAGGCAGGTTTCGTGGGAAATAGGCTCCAGAGCGCTGCCAATGATGTTGTCAACTTCCAAGTCCGCAAACCAGCAGGAGAACAAGGATTCTTACAACGTTCTTGGAAGGCAGGGATTTTCCTTTTGATCCTTGTTGTCATGGTGGCTGGATGGATTACTATTGTGGCCTTTCGGACATCAGGCAAATTCATGTGCAACACCATCATTGTGAATATGGGAGACAACTTTGTTCCCTCTCTAGGAGCTTTCAATGGCATCTATGACCTGGATTTCTCAACAGGTTCTGGTCTAGAGTGGCGAGCAGAGTATGTGGAGAGACGCTCTGTGGAAATCGACACGCCTGGTAGATGTGTTTTTGGGTACTGCAATGACATCAATAAGTTTCTAGAAGGTTCAGTTCCAATACTCAAGTAGTGGACTGGGTCTCGCTGAAACCCTTCCTCAGGTACAGCGGTAGTCAGGCAGCCTTGTCGTGCCTCAGGAGTATTCCAACACCTCCAGTAGGCACCAAACCAAGGACTTGGCCCTGTCAGTCAGACAGGAGGGCCAGCAGAGCTCTCTGCTGGACCCTTTGGGCCAGCTCTCCTCAGGAGCTGGGAGCCTTCGTTATTCAATCGTGCAGTGGCAGTCTGGGAACAGTACTATCTGCTACCTCCTACTGCTTCTGCCCGGCCTCAACAGGATGGGTATCAACTGCTGCGGTATCAATGGGGCTACAAGCTAATCAGGATCGGTCTCAATCTTTCGTACTATTTTCTTAACTATGGTGGAAAGGACGATCCTTTCTTGCTGCTTTGGCTGGAGATAAGCCAGCTGTGGGTGCTGGAGCTGTAGGCCAGCATAGCTGTTGGAGCTATCTCTGACGGGATCCAGAGCTCTCGCTCCTAAAAGTTATCGCTCCCCACGAGTGCGTATGGATCCGCTCTCATGGGAATGCCACGATATACGATTAGTTACTAACTAACTACAATACATACTCTCCCCATGAACGGAACATTCATGGGCCACTCGGCATCGACTGCTAGTGGAACACAATGTGAGATTGGAGATCTCACAAGTGGAGGGACTTGCATGGTTGGTCGGTTGCTGGACCAAAGGTAGGCAAGTGGTTGCCTGGTTCATCAGCTTTGCCGGACTTGTAGGCATCGGCTTAGCTGGTTGTTGCCATAGTTCTTTTTCTTCATATGCAACAAATATTCGTGGCTTTGCCACAGGCCGAATTCAGCGGTGGCAAGCTCTCAGTGAAGCGGCCTTCTTGCCCCGCGGACATGTTCCTTGACTGTGGGTCTTGGGATCGATCGATCAGGAACATGAATTGATCGCCCTAGGGAAAATCCAACGGCGTCACCGGGATTGGCCCATTGCCAAGCACTGTTGCCATGGTAGATAGCTTCGGGGTAGAAAGCATCGTGGCAAACAGCTTCTGGGAAGGAGATACCATGGTAGTCAGTTCCTGGGTAGGAGACACCAAGGCTGCCTTGATCGCAGGTGCTTGCTGTGGTTGCTCCCCATGGATTTCACCAAGAGCAGAGGGTATCTGTTTGGTGGTCCTTCTGTCGAATGGACTGGTGATGGTTGGACCTAGACTGGGCCTAGTATCCGAAGACAATGTCACCTCATTGGGCACAAGTCTTGTGGCACTGGCTGTGCCATAGGTTGGTGGTTCCGTGGGAACCAGTCTGGGAACCTTGGGCCTCACTATAGGTGATGGGCCACTAGGTCTCCTGCCAATGTTGGTTGTGGTGGGATCCTTGTGTGCTCTGTGCCTTGGAGCAGGTTGCCTGGGGGTCACCACTGTGTGTGTCTGCTCATGTGCTCTTGGTTGTAGGGCTGACTGAGTGGGAGCCACACTTGGTCTATTTGGTTGTGTAACTGGAATGTTGTTGGCGCCAGCTCTGGAAGCTGGTTGCTTACTGGCTGGAGGTTTTGCCATCATTATCTCCCCAGAGGTTGGATGACTACTAGGGCTGGCAAGCTCGATAATCTCCCCATCATCCAACGATGGATGGGCACCAGCGAGGGCATTCAAGGGTGTGGCACTGGGCAGCTGGTGGCTCGTAGCTGGGACACGCAGGGGTCGTGTGACAGGCAACTCCCCACAAGCTAGCTTGGGAGATGGAGCCGTGGCTACATTGGTGGGCAGCTGGTTGGTGGCCAATAGGGCATCAGTCAGTCTTTGCTGGATGGCAGTGGCATCTTGCTTGGAACGAGTGGCCCTGTGGCGCTGCTCCTGCTTCTTTGGGCTGTGGAGCCGTTGGGTACCAATAGCGCTGTCACCAGTCGGCTTGTGGACGCCATCAGCACTGCCCATGGCTGGCAGTGGAGTGGCATTGGTCTCCCCATGAACTGATGGTGTCAAAGCAGGTGTAGGTGCTGTGACAGGTGGCCTAGCAGCTACCACGACCAAGGCGTCCAGTTGAGCTGTCAGTTGGTCCTTCAGGGCGATGAACTGAGCTTCCATCTTTCGTTTGAAGGTTTCGTGGTCAGCTCTCATGTCTTGCTTGAATGATTCGTGATAAGCTCTCATGAGGTCGAGTTGTCGAGCAACGGTGACCTATTGCTGTTGAAAGCGGATCAGCATGTCTTCCATGGCTGGGTTGTAGATGAGGTCTGGGTGACAACTGGAGCTGTTGAGAGACAGCTCTGAAATCTCCCCATCACCCAGCTGGTGGTTGATCCTACCATAGGCCATTGGTGCCGGCCTCTTCTCAAGGATGTCGAAGACGGATTTGTATTCATGTGGTGGTGACACTGGTGGCTGTGTGTCTCGATGCCGGTGGCGGTAGGCTAGGTTGCTGTTGCCAGCTCCATCGTGGAGTGTGGGGCGGGCACAGGTGTAGCTACCTTGGACTTGGGGACCAGAGTAGACGTAGTGCCAGCCACGGTCGGAGTAGCCAGGGGCATAAGGGTCACTCACATCGCTGATGAAACCGTAGAAAGACATGGTGCCTCTTGTTACTGACAAAGAAGAGGTGTACCTGCTGTACCGGTGGAAGCACTGGTTTTCAGCTCTTGTAGCGGTAGAATAAGGCTGGCTCAACTGTACTTTGGAAACCACAAAGATGACTTCTTGGGACCTTGCTAGGGGCCTGGGAAATTCAATTTGGGTGTGCTTGAATAAGGTAGCTTGTGTAGAAGCACTGGGGCCTGCTTCCTGAATTGCTGTGGTGCTGGGAATTGGCTTGGATTGGTGAGATTTTGCCACACTGGAAGCAGCTTTCTGGTAACAATGAATCTCCCCACAAAAGCTCCCACAATTCAAGGTGAGATACCCACTGACTAAACAAAGGGTGGCGGTTCCACTGGTGATACTCGTATCCTTGTCGAGTAGGTCCTTCCTGTCGCCGTGTCGCTCCGAGTTACCCTTCCAGCAGCTCCGTACGGTACACAAGATCGTGATTTCCTGCCGAATTCAATGACTCGACGACGTAAAACCTTTAAAATGTGAGGGCGAATCCAGCTTACGAAGGCTGAGCCTGCTTTCGGTACGGAGAACCTTATCGTATAAGGCTTCGTTGATCCAGGATCGAAAAAGAACTCTTTGATACTGACTCAGTGCAACCACGATAAGTACCGAGAGTGTACGGGTGATTCGATTCGCTGAGCGGCTTTCGAGAAGATCGTCCAGGAACAAGTCAACGTTCCGCGTAAATTGAAAGATACTGCACGGGCGTTTTGATTGGCTGAGCAGCTTCCGAAAAAGAACGTTGCCTTGTTCCTGGACGGAAACTCGTGACACGCGAAACTGCACGGGCGAGCTGAAGAGATAAGCCTCGTACGCTGCAATAAATCACGTAATTCGCTGGAAGAAACTGAAAGCGATAAGCCTGAATGCAGAGAGATAAGCCACGTTCCTTCGGATGTAAAAAACTTGGTATCAGTAGCCAAAAGGGGTGCGAGCCAATAAGTCTCCGAAACTCCAACACGGGACCAGTATTAATAGACGAACTGCTTCTTCTTTCGAGTGAATTGGCTGCTTTTCCTCTCTTCCGTGCCGGTAGCTAGCGAGCTAGCCGAATGCTTGTTGCCTTCGTCAATAAGGTTGTTGTTGGAATATAGGTCCTTTTGGTGGTGACAATGGGCTTTGTGTTGGGCTTGTAGAGTGGTTGATGGCTAAGTCAAAGGTTCCTGTCACTGTGGTGATGGCTGGAACTATCAAAATCGAACAGGAGGTTGTTGACTAATGGCTTCAAAATGGGCCTTGAAACCACCTCAAAATGCCAATGAAATTCAATGAATCCAACTGTAGCTGTAGCACTGATTGTTGTATTTCAAAGAGATCCTTTTCTCGTCAAGGAGGTCTCTTCTTCCCTTAAGAACTGCCTGAAATCAAGTAGTGGACTGGGTCTCGCTGAAACCCTTCCTCAGGTACAGCGGTAGTCAGGCAGTTCAGGGAGCCTTGTCGTGCCTCAGGAGTATTCCAACACCTCCAGTAGGCACCAAACCAAGGACTTGGCCCTGTCAGTCAGACAGGAGGGCCAGCAGAGCTCTCTGCTGGGCCCTTTGGGCCAGCTCTCCTCAGGAGCTGGGAGCCTTCGTTATTCAATCGTGCAGTGGCAGTCTGGGAACAGTACTATCTGCTACCTCCTACTGCTTCTGCCCGGCCTCAACAGGATTGGTATCAACTGCTGCGGTATCAATGGGGCTACAAGCTAATTAGGATCGGTCTCAATCTTTCGTACTATTTTCTTAACTATGGTGGAAAGGACGATCCTTTCTTGCTGCTTTGGCTGGAGATAAGCCAGCTGTGGGTGCTGGAGCTGTAGGCCCTTGGAACATTTAATGGCATCTATGACCTGGATTTCTCAACTGGGTCTGGGCTGGAGTGGCGAGCGGAGTATGTGGAGAGACGCTCTGTGGAAATCGACACTCCTGGTAGAGGTGTTTTTGGGTACTGCAATGACATCAATGCTTGGACTTTTCGAGTACAGCCAAAGGAAAATCAGGAGGATTCAGCTCCTTGTGACTGGATTGCAAGATCTTCCGAAACAGACACCTATGATATCACAGAGACTGGGAGAATCCAGTGGTTTGTCCGTGATGAAACAAACCGCGAAGTGGTCCTGGAACCGTTCAGCCTCTTTTGTTTCGACTGTTCCAATGAAGATGCGGAAGGAAGTGATGACTGTGGCGGTAAAGGAACCTGCAGCAATGCTATCTGTGACTGTGAGAATGGTTGGTACGGGCTCCGGTGTGAATTTGTCCGCCCCTGCCCTTGGATCAACCTTGATGCTAGGACTGATAAGTTTGCCAGTACTAGGGATTGGGCAAGCAATTACACCAGTCCATTGAATTGGGCGACAGCACGCTGGTGGAAGCATACCATCGACCAGTCTACATCCATGAGTATGAGAGTGGCGACTTTGATGTTGTCATGTTCACTGGTGGGCGCTGGGCTTTGACTTCTTCTGTTTTCTTGCCTTATGCTGGCAGAATCCCTTCCTATGAACTCTCGGATGGACACGATGATGTTGGTTCTGATATTGGAAACTACTTCAAGCATGCCTTCCATGGATATAAGGGCTTTTCTACCAACCTTTCTGTTGCTTTCCTAAGTGACTACATGGAAAGGGGGACACATTTGAGCTCCAGCTCCCCAGTTGGCTTCTCTTGGTTCTTCGCTGAAGAAGCCATCGCTGATAACCAGAATCAGGGAATTGGGAATGAGATTTCTACTGAGTTTCTTTGTCGTGCCTGTGACGAATCTTCAAACCCATGTCTCTATGATGGAAAGTGCAGTGATGGAGCCTGTGTGTGTTCCCTTGACAGTTTTGGAAGCCTCTGTGAAATCCCACCGGGTATGTTCATGGGCCTCTGTTTATATGAATCATGTGCTTCAGCCAACTGCTCTAAACCTCTGTAAACTCACACCTTGTTTCAGTTCGCAACGGTCACTGTGACCCCCTTTTTCAACACACCTGAGTTCAAAATGGATGGTGGTGATTGCTGTGAATCGACTTGTGTCAGCACATCTCAGTATGCTTGTGGAGCCGAAAAAGATGGCTATGTCAGCACAGGATACTTCTACTGTGAAAAACCAAATGACGAGTGGCAAAGCAGTCATTTCAATGGAGACGCCGGCTCCTTCTCTGGTTTTGCAGTAGATCTGCCAGGGGGTCCTTGGCTGTGTCCGAGCTGTTGCAGGACCGTGTCCGAATCTACGACAAGGTTGGGTCCTCCTGGGTCCTTCGAGATACTATTTTGGGATCGCCAAACACATATTTTGGAACAGGAGTATTGGGTCTCTCATCTGGCCCCTTCAATGTGGTCAACAACCCTAGCTTCAGAGCTCCCCTTACTGTTGCTGTCCAGGATGGCTTCCGAACTCTTCGAATCTACAAATGTAACTTTGATGGCTGTTCTCAAAGTCAAGCGATTGAATTGGTTCATGGATTTGCTTTATCAGATGATGGGACTGTTTTGGCAACGTCCTTGTTTGTCCCCAATGAACCAATCCGTGCTATCAATGTCTACAAGACTGTGGATGGCATATTTCAGATGAGAGACACTGTCGTCATTCAGAGAAACACCACAGCAAGCAACCTCTTGTCCATGGCGTTGAGTTCTGAAGGTGACAGACTTGCTGTTCAAACTCAAATGACTGATTTTGATGAAGCCAGTAACTTTGAGGTCGTTACGGATGAAAATGTTGTTGTCATGGCATGGAATGAATCATCAAGTGCATATAAAGTGGAGACTGATTTCCGTTTTGCGACTCCACGAAACACTTTGAACTTCCCACTGCCACTATCATTCAACCATAATGGGAATGTTCTTGCCTATGGCTTCCCTGAATGTGAATCAATAAGTTTCTAGAAGGTTCAGTTCCAATACCCAAGTAGTGGACTGGACCTCGCTGAAACCCTTCCTCAGGGACAGCGGTAGTCAGGCAGTTCAGGGAGCCTTGTCGTGCCTCAGGAGTGTTCCAACACCTCCAGTAGGCACCAGACCAAGGACTTGGCCCTGTCAGTCAGACAGGAGGGCCAGCAGAGCTCTCTGCTGGACCCTTTGGGCCAGCTCTCCTCAGGAGCTGGGGGCCTTCGTTATTCAATCGTGCAGTGGCAGTCTGGGAACAGTACTATCTGCTACCTCCTACTGCTTCTGCCCGGCCTCAACAGGATTGGTATCAACTGCTGCGGTATCAATGGGGCTACAAGCTAATCAGGATCGGTCTCAATCTTTCGTACTATTTTCTTAACTATGGTAGAAAGGACGATCCTTTCTTGCTGCTTTGCTGGGAGATAAGCCAACTGCGCATGCTGGAGTTGTAGGCCAGCATAGCTGTTGGAGCTATTTCTGACGGGATCCAGAGCTCTCGCTCCTAAAAGTTATCGTGAATGGACTCAGCTACACATCAAAGAGATCAGTGGTGAGCTAGGATGGGCAAATCGCACAGCTCCTTCACTGAATACAACAGCTTGTGTGGAAAATAAGCGTCCGGACAAGAACAACGCCCTAGCACTCTCGGGTGATGGAGACAGGATTGCGTTCAGGGTTGGAACCAAAGTGGGCTATTTCCATTGGGAGTCTGAAAACTGGAATCCCATTGGTGATCCCTTTCCGTTGATTCATTATCCTGTGGCTATGTCTTCAGATGGCACCGAACTTGCAATCGGTTCCCCTAAAGACGGCATTGGAGGGGTCACAACAGTCTACACGCTACCCCGAAGAAAGCAGTGCCCCAGTGGTATGTCACTTCTACGCCTCTCACTGACTCTTGATAGACTGCCTGGAGATGTAGTGTGGAGCCTAGTCAACAACAGAACAGGTGAGGTTCTTTTCCAGCAAGACTCCTACCCACAAGAATACACCTTTGCAACAAGTTTGGAGGAGACTTGCGTCCCAACTGATTCTTGCTATGTGTTTACAATTTACAACAAGAGGAATCGGGGCCTGCTAGCTCCGGGAAGTTATGCAATCTTCATGGATGGAGAGAACGTTGCCCAGGGAACGGTTGGTGGTCTTTTTGCAAGAGAGCAGTTTGGAAGCTGTGCCTCTTGCCCCGCAGGTACAGAGCAGTTTAGCATGATGATGTTGACATGTGGACCCATGGAGTGGGTAGTGTTTAATATGGTGGACCAAGGAGACAATTATACTGCACTTCATTATGATTCAACGTATGGATCATATTCGCGAGGAGGAGGCAACACAACTGCTGAGACGTTAGAAGTGCCCTCAAACTACCAAACTTGCTTTGATCATGACATGGACAGGGACTGTAGAGGCAAGAGCATACCAGTTTCTCTTGATGCATGCCTTGACCCTGTAGAGTGCTATGGGGTAAATGTTATTTCTCCATTGAGGTACACTGCATACCTTGAGCTGGTGTTTGGGGAGGAGACAGTCAATGTAAACCCGAGTGCAGTTTGTGATGGAGGCACATCTTTTCTGGGCAAGTGCCCGCAGGAAGCGGACTCATTAATCTAACAGACACCAGTCCAGAATGTTTCCAAGACATAGCGAAAATGACCTGTGGTAGCGATTTATGACTATCCAGTTACCAGATTACTAGAAATCAACCACAACAACCAAGTAGTAACACACACAACACTATAGCAACCTCTTCATCAACACCATCATCAGCCTTTTTCGGCTTATTAGGCGTGGAAGCTACTACCCAACGATCGGTCGTTCGACAAGCACAAGCACAAGAGGAAGACCTACGTTCGATCGTTCGGTTCGCTCGTTCGTTCGAACACCATTGTCAAAGCTACCGTTCGAACAACTACCGTTCGACGCGACGCTACCGCTCGAACAACGCTACCGCTCGAAGCCATTGTTCGAGCGCCATTGTCGTGATCTAGAAGAGACAAGGAGAAGAGCTACCGTTCGTTCATTCGAAGCAAGAAGAAGAAGGAGCCGTTCGTTCGTTCGTTCGAAGCAGCGCCATTGTCGCCGATTCGAAGCTACCGTTTCGGAGCTACCGTTCGAAAGAACAAGAGAAGAAGAGAAGGAGAGAAGACCTCCAAGCGGCATAGCAACAGAAGACCTCTCAAGAAGAAGGGGCTCTCTCAAGTGGAGCGAGAGAAAGAGACTTCCAAGTGGGAAGCAGAGGTTTGGACTTGGAATATTGATCCCTCCAGTCTGGATCAATTCCTGCCTCATTGTCACCAAAGAAATCGATTGAGCCAAGGAGAGGGGACGCCTGATCCAAGAGTTTTGGCCTAGACTGTCACAGACTGGGTGTGCAGAGCTCATTCCGTGGAATACAGCCTTACTTGTCTGGGTGTGTACAGTTTGCTGTTGGAATAGGAGCAGAGAAGAAGACCAACAACTGTTGCTCATCCAAGTATACCGCAAGAGAAGAAGTAATTGGAGGCGATATGGCAGGCAATCTTGCAGCCATGAACAACTATCTAAAGAATACCATCGGTATTGCCGAACTAGCCACGAGGACAGCATTGAATGATCAAGGTTGGATGCCTTCGTCTCACTCGATACCTTTACCGATGTGATATCAAGAGCATCTGGAGAACGGTGAGGAAACCAGGTGGTACAATTCCAAATCCAGCCATTGCGGCTGCAGCCACTGGAAGCTGCCGCAGCAGTTCAGCCCAGAGAAGTTCCCAATCGAGGACGACAGCTGGGATTTTTCTTTGAGAAGCGACTCAAACAACTACGGTTCTACAAGTTTCACATGACAGAATCCAGCGTGATTCACCCCCAACCAAGCCAGTTTGGCGAGATTGAATAGAGTTTGGGTTTATACGAGTCCGAACGAGAAAGATCGATGTTGCGGATCCTCCCAACTCTTGAAGGTCGAGGATGCCGACGAGTTCTGGAGTCTTTTGACAATGTTCTGAATGTCAAAGCGAGGCGTTTGCGGTCCCCTCTGGCTTATGTTACGAAATCCAAAGTCACTTTGCCAGGAGCACTTGATACCGACACTGCAGATGAGCTGACCCAGGTTTTGGCTTTCCATCGCATCCTGAAGAATTGGTCGAAGAACAAGACATCCGGACTCATTTCGTACAAGACAATCAGGCTGTTTGGGCCATATTCGGTCGGTTACTCACGGTGGACCTGGTTGACATGGGTCCAACGTTGCGCAGCGCAACAGAACGGTCG
>CAICTM010002214.1:0-17011 GCA_903772945.1 Seminavis robusta
TCCATCCATTTGAAAAGGACAGTCTGAAGCATCTTCTGGTTGCGGCACCGCCACATGCGAGGGATGTGCGCTCCGCGGGAGTTGTTCTGGCTCCGCTCTTTGAACAAACAAGATTGATTGATTGATTGGATTCGATTCGATTCAATCATGGGCGAAGCGAACCCGATCGTCAAGATGGATGCGAAGGACGTTCCCAATCTTTCCCTCCTCATCAATTTCTTGGAACACTGAACCTATTTCATAGAAACCACGACAACAGCAGCAACAACAACAAGAACAGCAAATCAAGCTAGTAGCTACTAACTAAACAACAGAATGAACATTGCAACAAAGACATCCAGAGCCGTGAGGATCTTGGGAGGGCGGCGCCTTGGAACCAAGCTGTCGTCCACTGTGAGAACACCGCACTACCTCCTTTTGGCACCCTTCTCGTCGGCGCCCATGGATCGTTTGGTGGGTGGTGTCATGGACAAGGAGTTTCCAGGGTACTTTGATTCCCTTCGTCTTCCGACCGGAACTGTGCTCGATGTTCGTGATCATCGTAAGGATCTTGACAATGCTCTCGCGGAGGAAGCTGGTCGGTTGACATGTGACAAGGTCCGAAAGCTCATCGAACAGAATCATGCCGTCGATGAGTGTGTGGTGATTGATATCAATGTGGAACAGCATGGAGAAATTCCAGTGGCGTTTGTGGTCAAAAAGTTTGGAAGTGAAGGATGCGATGAAGAACTGCACAAGCAGTTGATTGACAGTCTTCGCTATACGATTGGTCATGCCGGTCGTCATGAAGAGCTGGAGAAGGATTTGATTGCCAAGCTGAATGCCATCTGGGAGGAAGATGGCGAAATCAAGGATGATTTGATCCGCGATGAGTTGGTCAATATGGTGCGAGATGAATTTGGCCCCTATGCCATTCTCAAAGTGGTGATTGTGGATGCCCTGCCGAAAACGATTTGTGGCAGGATTCTGCGAGGAACACTCTATAAAATTGCACGGGGACAAGAATACAGCATCACTCCCATGATTGAAGACAGACAAGTGTTAAAGCGATTGGAGGTGGAGATACAAGCACTCTTGGGTGCACAGTACCAAGATGAATGAATGAAGAGGATGCATTATCTAGCTCCTACCGGTCACAGCACCGATAGAGTTACATGTTGCACATGCGTATTGATTGGACCAATAAAACAACTAGTAATTATAAAGCGCTCGTTCCTTGCAAACTTGGCTGAATCCGAAAACGAAGTGCATGCTTACAATGGTTCCTGAAAGGCTTCATTAGCGAAGGGTGCAGGGAACCACACACACCAGATCACAAGATTTGCGTCCATTGTTGATTGTAGATTGGTATGCAGCAATCAGAGATATTCTTCTTGTTTACAAAAGATCAAAATCATCGAGTTTATTGTTGTATTTTTGCACAGTCCGTCTAATTTTGGACGAGTCCACCCACGTGACATAATCCTCCATGGATCTGGTCACCAAAAAGGCCGGATCGGTCACAACATTGGGCCCCACTCGCACTTGTCCTTGCTCAATGAGCGTACATGCCACCCGCAGTGTCTCGGCCATTTTCAATCGCACCATGACCACAGGAATCCTACGTCGACAAATGGCAGAAGGATTGACATCGTCTGCTTTTTGGAGCGACTTTTTGGTGTCGATAATACCCAAATCGTGCATTTTCTGTAGCAGTTGTTCCGTCATGGCAACACGGAATGGATCGTCCGCCTGGAGGGTCTTGAGTTTGGCCGACAGCTTGCCAATCATACCGCAGATTCGGTTGTAGGCAATATAATCGTTCTTGTCTTGCACATGGTACCGCCGCAATACTTGTGCTACACGGAGGTTATCTTCCTTCTTCCAAGAATAGAGGTCGACCTTGCGCAAGAGCTTCTTCTCGTGGTGCTTTAGTTGTCTCATGGCGTCGTGGATTGATGATTGCTTTTGCTTTGGGTGTTGCTTTGTGAAAACGAATGAAGGAACAAAAGGATGGATGGAGAGCGAGTGGAGCACTCTGACAGCGGTTGAGTGCCAGACTGACGCGTCTTGTGCATGGACGTCCTGATGAATGCACTGGCTTACCACCATGTTGAAGTTGACTTCGAGAGAAGGCAACCCGGATGTAAATATCTTTAGAAGCTCGAAGAACTGTGGAAGAATCAAATCGATGGTTCGGGTGATGTCATCATCTGCTTTCTTCTGTTGCGGAAAGCGTTCGATCTTTGCTATTGGATTGGGACATGATGATGCACTGAACTCCAAGCATTCTGAAAGTCGAAGAATGGCTTCTCTTGGAGCTCGTGGTTTCCATGCTCTTGCTCCTGCATCCCAATGCTGTTGTGATGTGAGAAGACTATCCAAAAAGATTTTTCTTGGCCACCTCCTTCGCTGCCAGCAGAGTGCCATAAAAAGTGAATCAACCATTCTGAGTCAGAGTACTGTACCGTACCGGTAGCACCAAAGAAGACAGCCATCAAGAGCTGAAGCAATGATGTCCTATCAAAGAACAAGTCCTCCTCATACCCCCTTAACAAGGCTATTCCTATTGGGGTTGTTTCTCAGTGCTGCCACTATTGTTATTGATCAACCGGTCACTCCAGTAGCATCGGCATTGCAGGTTCATCATCATCCACTGACTGCCCCACGAACAACGGCGACGACGAGAGCACGAAACCGTCTCTATTCCAGGAGAAGTGGGTCTCTTCTTTTGGCTTCTGCCAATGACAATGGCGACACTACGAATGAGCATCCCAGCCATGATGACTCTTCTTTGAGTAGTAGTACCGGTCGCCGCGGATTCTTGGCCACCACATCGGCCGCACTACTAACGGGTCTCTCGGTCAATGTCCAACCGGCCCATGCCGGTCTAATGCAATTCCCCTGTATTCGACCACTCAAGAATCGCTATCATTTCATGCGGGCCGGTCCCAGTGAATTGGAAGTCAATGGCGTCTACAGTACCAATTCGCTCTTTATTACCAATCGCGACAATGCCTTGGCAGATACGCCCGCCGCACGACGCATTGTATTGGACGCGTGTGAAGTCATCAAGGCATCTCCCAATTTCCCCACGGTCGCCTACCATAGTTTGGCCGCCAATGGTATGGACACGGCCGATATGATGGCCACGGAACTCCGTATTAGTCGCGATCGATTGTTGCCCGAATTTACGTATTTGGATCAACGGGGCATTGGACTCTGGGACAGTGGGGCCATGGATACCGTCAAACCGGCCATTGTCGCATTGGACTATATGGAAGCGGGAAAGGAAGGACAAGGAGGACGACCACCCGCGAACGAGGATGGGACCGCCAATGAAGCACTGGGAGATCAGTTTGTCCGATTGCGACAATTTCTGTCGTTGCAAGAATCGAGAACCAGTGGCGAAAATATTCTCATTATATTTCCCGATGGCACTGGACCGGCATTACTCAGTGCCATGATTGCCGGTATTCCACTCAATGAATGTCATTGTTTGGACTATGCACCCGGTGAAGTGCGGTTGGAAATCAATCGTGACACCGTATTGGAACAGTACGCCCAGAGAAAGGACGATCCAAAATACTTGGCCATGATTGAAGACGGAAAGGTACAATTGGCCAAATTACGGCAGGGACAAGTGGCCAATGTCAAGGAAGAATTGCAAGAAGAACAACGCCGCGAAATTGACAATGCGTTTGCCGAACAACGAAAGGCGCAACGAGAAAAGGAACAGATTAGCGAGGCCAAGCGGGAACAGGAAAAACTCGAACGGGATGCCAAAGAACAAATGCGCCGACAAGAAGAAAAAACAAAAACATTGGCGCGAGAACAGGCCGCACGAGAACGAAAGGAACAGGCCGAAGCGGCAGAACGGGCCAAACGAGAACAAATGGCGGCAGCTGCCGCGGCCAAACAGGAAGCGGCCGCGGCAGCGTATGCGGCCAAGAAAAGTGGGGCCGTCGCCGACAGTGACAGCGACAATGGCGGACTTGTACTTGGGGCCGCGGGCATTGTCGGATTGGCAGGTGCGGCTTTCGTGGCAATCGGTGGGGGAGATGATACGGCAGCGGTGCCGGCACCGAAAGATCCGGAACCTAGCCCCTCGTCATCTGCCAGTGCCGTTGCCGAGGAAGCAGTTGCAGAGATCGTAGTCAACAACAACAATGCGACAACAACGCTTACTCCGGAACAACAAGAAGTGGATGTCGTCGACGAAGTAGAAGCCATTGCCGAACTGGATGAAAAGATTGTTTTGGGCGATAATGGCACCTTGTCTGTGACGTTGCCACCAGAACTCATGGAAGAACTGGTGACAGAATTGAACGGTCGAGGAGTCATGAACGACACTGAAGCCGTCGTGATGGAATCGGACGGCGGTGAAGACGTGACAGCCAATGGTGAAGGCCAAGACGAACCAGAGCAACAAGAAGGCACACCAACAACAACTATTGATGAAGAACTGACGAAACTCGAAGCTGGCAGAGAAGCCATGGACGTCACCTTGGAAGCGGTAAACAGCGCAGATGTGGATGAAGGCGACAAAGACGGTGAAGCCATGTTTGATTCGGCATTGCAACAAGAACCAAAGACGGTGGGGGACGAACTGAACCGTCTCACCGCCGGGCAGCAAGCCATGAATGGGTATTTGGACATGGACGATGGAGCCAGTGATTGGTTGCAAGTCCTGGCTGAGATTCGGGATGCTCCCGATGAAGAGGCCGACCGTGTCAACGGGGAAGGATGGGAAGATTCGTCCTACGAAACAGTCCCCTTTGAATTCCCAAAGGATTGATAGTATTTTTGAAAGGCAAAAGGATGACAAACAATGAACGAATCGTTAAAGGAAGAGTAGACAAACCATTTTTATAAAGATTTCTTGCTATACAAAGTATCTTTAAACTAGCAAGGATAAGAAAGTCCAGACCAATCGGAGCGATTCCGCGGATCGTTCTGCTGTCCCTTATTGCAGCCTTTGTTTCTTGCTAATGAACCCGCTCATAGCCACTGCGGCAATGGCGACGAAGAAGACGATCAGCAAATACATGGTCGGTGGTGGCGTCTTTAGTTGTGGTTGTGTCCAGGACTTGTTTTGCTTCTTCTTTGGGAGTTGGATGCTGTACTAGCTGGCGGAGCGACTTCGGAGGTGCTTTGTGTTGGTTGTTGTAGCTATTGCGAGAAAGTTTAGAGGCTGTTTTGGCTTCGAGTTGGATTGCAATCCTTGTTGCTTTTGTGAGCCCATTGAGCCCATGAAGCGAAGCCACTCCCACGACAAACTCTGATCAACCAGCGCTGACAGCGGGACTGAAGTTTTCCGTCGTCACACCGAGCGAAGTCTGCGGTACTAGCTAGTACGGTGCCGGCACGAATTCGATTTCGCCGTCGATGTCTACTACTGTAGCTAGCTAGATGTCATCATCGGCCTGATACTACCGTTCCACCAAATAGATACCAATTTTTAGTTAGGACCTGTTTAACAGCTATCGCATGGGAGTAGGTCCTGGCATTTGTCAAGCTACTAGCCCTCGTCAAGGTAGACGCACCAAGGGGAGCTAAGTCCAAGAGTCGGTCTAAGATGGCATTGGGCTTGGTTTACGTCCCGGATCTGGCTGGCCCTGGTGTGGGTCCAGAGGCGGGACCATGATTTGGGCCGTGAGATGGATCAAGGGTTGCGCCAGAGTAGGTCCAAATGCGAGACCAGGATTGGGGCCAAGCATAGATATTTACCTACCATAAATCATTGTGCGTTACCGTTACCAGGGGCATGCATGCATAGTAGAAGTCAAAATCAAAATCTATTCACTGATTCAGAAGTGCTTGAGGACGACCCACGAGCCAAGGCCCAGTTGTTTCCCGCACCATTCGTAGTAGTGATGGCTCTGGTGTTGGTCCTGTTGCTCGACCCTAGGCTCTCTTCGAGGGCTGGAGTTGGACAGAGTTAGGAGCTGGGTGGTGTGGGCCCGGGTGGCACATGCCCATCGACCTGTTCTTGGATTCATATTTTGCTGAATTTGCTGAATCTGTCCAGATTTCAGATTTACCAGGATGGTTTGAGTGATTCTCAGCAAAGATTAGAATAATTTCAGCAATTGTTCTGTGTTCCAGAACTTCCAGCCTGCTTTGGGGAGCGAGGCTGGGCTCAGCGGTATTTGTGGATTTAAGTTTAGAATGTGTTAGTTAATTGAGACTTGGGCGCAGCCACTGGATTGAGACTCGACTCTTCTCGGATCTCCAAGGGAAAAAAGGTTTAGATCTACTGTAGCTAGCTAGTAGAGCACGAGTGGTTTGTACGCATAGTTCGTTCTAGTAAAACAAAACCGTTATGTCGTCGGAGACCCCTCGTTGCGTGGCAACCAAACCTAACAAAAACGTGGAAGCTGATGGCTGCGCAAGTGGCTCCAGAAGTGTTGCAAAAGGATCCTACAGTATCCAGCGTCGAGAGCTGAAGATCCGGCTAACGAAGGTTGATGCCCACGCCGTCGGCTTTGCTTCATTGGAGATCATTTGAAGAAAGAAGGGCAAGCTGTTGTTCATCGTCCTCCGCAACAGTGTCTTTATCCATTGCCTCCAAGACTTTCATGCCACGATGATGCGTCTTAACGTACGCCCAGATATTGGAAGTGATGGCAACATCACCGGTAGCAGAGCAGAAAGCGCGATCGGTACAGACGAATCTGCAAGAACTGGTGCGAAAGACGGGGAATCTAATCCACGGCCAAAGAAGCATCACTTACACCCCACAATGCTGGGTGTACTCAAAAGATATATGTTTGGCGGTTCCTTTGTCGACGATGCCAGCAAGCTTGCTGTCAACAAGTCGTCAGTGTCTGATCCGCCACAGCCGATGCTCGTCATTGGGGCGGGGTTGCCCAGAACAGGAACAGCAAGCTTCCAGGAAGCCATGGAACGTCTGGGTTTACACTGTTACAACATGTTCGTCATGAGAAATTCACAGGGTCATGTGGACATATGGCATGAGCACCTCGTGGATCACACTTTGTCGTTTGACGGGCTTGTCGATCACATAGTTGCCTCTGGCTATAGCGCAACGGTGGATGTACCCATGGCGTTCAAATACAAGGATCTTGCTAAAAGATACCCTCAGGCGAAGGTTGTACTAACTGTAAGAAGTGAAGAGCCTTCAGTTGCCGCCGAAGCATGGTCCAATAGCGTGACAGCGACCATCTTTAAGGAGATCCCCATCCTCGAGTCGGTTCCCTTTCGCTGGATCCCTGTCGTTCACAAGACCAGATTGTATCTGGAGGCCATGTATCGAGAGGTGCAATTCCCGCTTCACAACAGCCACGAACTGGCTGGCTTTTACAATCCCTGGAACCAGCAAGTGATAGACACAATACCCTCGGAGAATCTCCTCATCTTTCGGGCTGCAGATGGATGGAGACCCTTGTGTGAATTTCTGGCGAACGTCTCCCAGGATGTAGAGCAGAATTGTCATGGCCTCTTGTCATCTCATGAGCCGTATCCCTTTGTGAACGATGCCACCAAGCTCAAGGCTCTCTTTTCCAGCTTGAGAGCGTTCGCTATAGTGGTCCAAGTTTGTCTTGTCGTGCTGCCAGTGGCACTCCTCGTGGCTCTCGCTATCCGCTGGTACAAGGCGGGTGCAAAGGAAAAGTCGTCGTAGCGAGGGGCCTGGCAACAACAACGAACAGGCTATCTAGGTAGCGTGGGAGGAACCAAGCCCATTCCATGAACGAAAAAGTGGCGCAAATGCAGACCCTCACGAGTCGAGTCTCCGTTTATGCTCAATCGGAGGCAACATGTCCACTAAGAGATGAATGGTTTTAGCCCGCTGAGCAATGTTGGCATCGCAGTAGTGCAACTGCAATGCGGAGCAATCAAGCGCTTCTCGAAGAATGCAGTTGTGCTTTCCTCTAAGAATTCGACATTCTATTCTTTGGATACTCCGTGCTTACTCATGTCTGGCGCCTTCGAATGACTCGCAATCTAGCTAGCTCGCCATTCTCTCCCACTGATGCGACGACGGGCCCCTCGCTTGAAGGAAGCAAGCATTGCCAGCAGGGAGCCACGGTTGGACTGTGCCTAGTAGCGCCGATTCTCCATCCCAGACCTGGTGAATCTTCAGTGTGAGACCGCCAGACCATCGAGTTGTACAATGCCGATACGGTAGGCGCGCGGCCCAAGTCGTTGCCATACGGCACTGCCTTACTTGAAGCCGACCAAACTCCTCCCTTTACTAAGATCAAGAAGCGGCCAACTGAATTCCAGAAACTTCACTGACCTGGTCATTCAATTCAATCGCTGGCCATGTTTTTACTAAACAGATTTCATTTTTATATAGTCAACTCTTTATGTAACCCGTTGCTTACTTTGACACAGAAGTACAAATAGGTGCAGGTGTTGAATTCTTCATTTCCGTTTTCGCAGCCCGTCGGCATCTTCTGATGTTTCGGCTGCCGCCTCTGCCTCCTCCAGAACCTTGACTACCACACTGTTGTTTTCTTGCTTGGCTACTTCTAGTGGTGTCCTGCCTTCCTTGTCGGTAGCATCCAGCAAGGAAATGTCCTTGACCAGCTCCCTTGCGGCTTCCGGACTCCCATGGAATGCAGCCCAATGCAGGGCATTCCATCCTTCCTTGTCCGTTATGGCCGGGTTGGCTCCCAATGCAATGGCCTGACGAATGGCACTGGCAGTCCCTTTGACATTTCCCAATCCTGCCAGTACCATGAGTGGTGTCCACTTGTCATCCGTGGTTTGTGTGTTGCAATTTTGTTCTGTAAGTGTGGTCATGAGATTGGTAATATCGGCCGAGTCACCAGAATCCCAGGTATCCAACATGACTTCTTCCAGTGTCATCATTGTCGATGATTGGGTAGTCTCTCCTTCTTTCTCGTCACCCTTCTTTGCGGCCTTGTTTCCATTCAGGGCTTTATTACTATTGTTTCGCACCAATGGATTTCCACTTTCATCTACCACTTCGTCATCTGCAGTCAGTTCGGAAGCGTCTTTTTCGTCAAATAGCTTGTCGGCAGGGTCAATAGTACCCGTGCCCAAGAGGAGTGCTCGGATCAATGGGTTTTCGGCCAAACTGAAAGGTCCCATGACGGTTTGAATGGCCAGACCCACGACCATTCCTTTGTAAATGTGCAACCCCACAGTCAAGCAGAGACCAAACAGAGTGCTGCCCAACAAGGACCGTGCCGTGCTCAAGACATGAGCACCATAGTTGGCTTCCGTGTACTTTTTTTTGGAGGCATTGGGATCTTGAAATGGCTGTTTTGTTTGTTTTGTGTAAGTACCAGTTGTGGATTGTTACAGTAGTATTGGTATGATGGATGCAAATCATTTGGTCGAATAGATTAGAAGAGAAAGGGTGAGTGGTGCATTTTTAGTACTCCCATCTTGTTTTGCATTAGGAAAGAGACAGCCAAGCATCAATGCAATAGTCGTCACAAAACCATTATTGGACACAGTCGAAGATTCAAAAAGAAACACATGAAGAAGGGACAGAAGAGCACTCGGTGCGTTTGACTTCATCGAGCGAACACCAACTTGGCAGTCACTCAATCGTATCCTCCTTCATGTTAGCTTTCTGGGTCACGCATGGTGCACGTACCGTTGGAGGAGGAGGAACATATATGATTCGATCGGTATATTGTGATGCCGCTGAAGAGGCTTTGAGGTAGGTGTAAAGGACCACCAGCACGCACAGGCCTTGCATGACTCCATAGGCAATGCGAAGGTAGTAGACAACCATTGGGTCTTCTCCGTCCAGTTTCCGAGCCGCAAACATGACCGGAAGCATCACAAACATCTTATTGAACGCCATCTTGCTTGCTTGCTTATTGTTGGGAAAATTATATAAAACTGTAGTAGTATGGAAAATAGCTGTCCACGGTGCAAGATCGAATGATGGACGGGTTTCGACGGGTTGTTTTTTTCTCTCTCTCGATTCAATAAAAGACTCCTCCAAGCTTAGATGGGCTAACTAGTTGCTGGTGTAGTTCAAAATTCTGTTCGAAGTGGAAGGAGGCGATGGGTACCGTACCACAACAAGACCAGGTTGCCAAAGCTATGAAAATTAATTGGTTATGGCAAGCAAGAGCAATGCGGTGACATGAAAGGAAGCCTTCAGTCGTCGGGCGAACCCAGCCGCCTTTTCAAAAAAAGAAGAATGCATGTCAAGGGACCCTCACTTGCTCCTTTGTTCGACGGGGTTCAAAAAGCGTTCCGCTTTCAGCCCAAGCTCACGCAAAGTGTCACAATGTCGCCAAGATAGAAGCTTCTGTCTTGCAAAAGGCTCCACAACCAACCCAGACTGTCGGCTCATTTCTGTGCCCAGCTCTGTTCTGTGTGTATTTACTAAAGTAAATGGATAGCAATCAATTCAATACTATCCTGGTGCAGCACTACTGGTAGTATGATTTCAAAGCACCACATGGACAAAGATCCGTTCTCACTCTACGCCTGGCAACGGTACCAGAATCATACCGGATGGCCCCGCACCAGGCCCAAGGCCCTTGTCCATGGTCTAACTATCCAACACAACATCCAACTCAGGGACCAACACATGTCCCTCTACTGGCTAGAAAAAGCCAACTGCAACAACACCCGCCAAACCAAGATCCAGATTACCTTTTGCCTTTTGTTACGCTGTACACTGGTTATTTGATTCAAAATGGTCCTCAAGTCTCTATCGGTGGCCAGAAAGAGGATCAACCTCCCTCGGGAACGCACCATGGCAGGCCCCCAATCCGAGAGAGCTATGTTTTCCTGGATACTAGCAGCTACTAGGTACGGTATACCACCGTAATAGCCAAGGAATGAACGGACATGTGCTGGGGCTGCTAGGAATGGACATCTTGAAATCTTGATTTGGTTAAGAGAGCATGGTTGTCCTTGGGATTCTTCGACATGTCGTCTTGCAACTCCAAATGGGCATTCTGAAGTTGTGGAGTGGGCTCATATGAATGTTTGTCCCCAGAAGCACCAGTATTAGTTGCAAGCAAGTCCAACTCGAGCAAGGTTCGTCTTCAGTTTCTACAGGTACAGCTATGATTGCATACGTTACCTGTACAGAACAGAGCCATTGGGAAACGATTGGACATGCTGTGCAAGTCAAAGGAGTCAGATATCTCTAAATGTTGCTGGCTAGAAATCATTCATCACCTACTGAATTTTATGGCACCATCCCTCGGGGCCCTCTCTTCGTCCATATTGAATACCAGTCACTGCATCCCATATACGCTGTGTCAACTTGCCATCTGCGGGTACATTGATGTCTTGACCTTTGTATTCAATGCAATCAATGGGTGTCACCACAGCAGCGGTCCCTGCTCCAAAAGCTTCCAAGAGTCGTCCTTCTTCGGCCGCCTCCTTGATTTCATGAATGGTGGGTGCCCATTCTACAACTGTCAAGTCATCCCACGTCTCGGCCAAGGCAATGATACTATCTCGCGTCACCCCGGGCAAAATATCTCCCGACGTGAGAGGGGGCGTGATGAGTTCCGGTAGATTGGTTTCTTTGTTTTGAATCAAAAAGAAGACATTCATGGCTCCCACTTCGGTCACGACTTCTTTGTCTCCAAACAACCACAACACCTGCGAGTATCGTCGTGCTGCAGCGTCGGCTTGTGCCTTCATGGTGGGTCCATAGTTGCCTCCCACTTTGGAATTTCCGGTTCCACCGGGCCATGCGCGGACAAAGGGTGTATCACAGGTCAACCGAATGGGTTTGAATCCAGTTTTGTAGTAGGGCCCGACCGGACTGGTAATGACAAAAAGCAGCAAATCGATGGGTGGCGCCATACCTAGAAATCGGTGAGTGGCAATGACCGTGGGTCGAATGTAGAGAGAATATCCTTCCCCCCGAGGGATCCATTTTTGATCAACCTTGACGAGTTCTTCAATGAGTTTTACCAATTCGCCATTGTCAAAGTCGGCCCCTGGCATGCTGAGGCGTTCCATCGATCCCGTGAGTCGTTCCATGTTCTTGTGGGGTCGAAACAAGTGGAGCGAGTTGGGATCATCAAGAGCCTTGTAGGCTTTCATTCCCTCAAAGCATTGCAGTCCTGATCAGGTGGAAGAGGAACGGTGGATGAGCATGAGAAAAAAAGAGAATTTTTTGAGGGGAACTACTGTCCTGTAGAATTTTTTCTAATGTTTGATCTTTGGTTGCATTCCTGCACCTGCACGTACCATAGTGGAGGCAAGAAGCGGCTGGACTAATTTTGAGATCCTCGTAAGGCACAATTTTGGGATCTCCCCATTGATTTTCAACGCTCCAGGGAACCATTAACATATGATCCTTTTGAAATATAATTTTGAAAGACAAGATTCCTTATCTATGAGAAACTCTCCATGGAACAGTTTTTGGGTAGTCTTTTACTTACCGAAATGGTTTGCCCAAAGGCTAGATCTTCCTTTTTGGGTTGATTCTTGAAGGCAGTATCATCTGTCTTTAACTCCACAGTGAGTTTGGAGGCTGTAATGGAACGAGTGGCTGTATGCCGATGGAGGCAAGGAAATTTCTGCATTGGACGGACTTTGGTAGATTTGACGCAGTTCGCGCCATTTTCCAAAACCGAGTCAACAGTTAGTTGAGAGCTAAAAACCGTCCTCTAATAACCAAGCATGTGACGGTTTGGAAAGTTCTGATTCCACTCCCTAGCTAGCAATAGCAGCTAGGAGCGTCTCTGCCCACTATAACACCTCATCATGTCACCAATTGACAACCCATCCTCACCTCGGTCCCCCGTCCCCTTTCCAGGATCCTTCCAAGGAGTGCTTCCAAGGAGTGGTCGCAACTTCTCTCACAATCTCAACTTTTTTCGAGACTAGTAAAGGACGCCCCCAACCGCCGACACCCTCGATCTACCTTGACAATGGCCTCTCTAGGATCGAACTCCTCTTCACTCGAAGAAGTTAATGTTGACTTCTACGCTTCAGCATCCAAGTCATGTCAGTCCAAGCATAACAGCACCGCCTCCAAGATCCAACAATACTTGGATCGACTTCAGCATCAACTCGGCCTGCCCAATATCAAGTATGAAGATCTCACTGAGACAGGCGGCTCCTTTTCTGAGAATCATGAAAGTGGTGGTTTGTTTTCTGGAAAGACCAACCAGCCTTTTGGTTCAGCCTCAAAAAAGCCAATGGAAGCACCTACTCAGTAGGTACCCTGGAGCGCTACATGCCGTCTATCAAGAACAAATTGACAAAGAAGTTCATGTTATCCCGGTACTTGAAAGTTATTGAAGAAACCTATGCCTCTGCCTTCAGTTCCTTGAAAGCAAAGGTCAAGGACCGGAAGAAAGCATCACCGTAGTCCAAGCAGAAAGTTTACACCAACGCCGAGATCGCCTTCATCCTCGTACGGTGTCTATGGATGAATTTGGAGAAGTACATTGATTTCTTCATCTTTCAGACTGCAACCCTCCGGCTTTGCAGCAGAGCCACTGAAACCTCTCGTCTCTCTGTGCAAAACCTCTCCGTCAGGGAGGTTTACGAAGGCCCCCTCAACCACATCCTCCAATGCTTTCTTGTCCGCGACAAGATGGGGGTTGACAACAACCATCCCCTAATTCCAAACAAGTACGAGTTGTTTGGTGACCTCCCGGTTGCGATTGGTCTGGCTTTGTTCCTCCGTAATGACAAAGTGCTAATGCCATCAATCGTATCCCTAACCGGAGATTCAGCCGTCTCCGCCCACTACAAAAGCACTCTTGACTCTATCTGGAAGAGGTACCCTCCAGCTGAGAACTGCACTGCGAGAAAAGGGACCAGCCATTTCGGGAAACACACCGCCCAATGGCATCTCGATGGGAACAAGCTCCACATTGCCGCTCAGTTGTTCGGTGGCTGGAACATTGGAGAAGGGGCTCGTGCAGAATACTTTTCCAATCCTTTCCCCTATCTTCTGGATGGTGCAAAAGCCCTTGCAGGTTACTCCAAAGTCAACAGTGGAGATTACCAGAATGTTACTATCCCCTCCTACGACTCTATCTCGAAAGATCTAGGTGACAAGGTCTTGGCAGCCTTCTTCGGTCACCTCCCTGATGACATGCTCAGCCTGCAATCAAAACAAATGTTTCTGATGTGTGTTCTATCCAAGTGGGACCAACTTGTACAGCACATCCGTGCAGAGCCAAATGGTCTGTTCAAGGATCCGAGCAATCACATCCTTGTTGCCACCCGCATGCAACACCTTGCACAACAAGATATCGGCCTAGCTGAATTCAACAACTTCAAATCATCATGTCAAGACCTCTTTGCCAAAGCCAACCTCATTGACAAAACGGTTGCCACCGCCCCAACCTCTTCCACTCCTACAACCAAACCAAGTAAAGACTACGCTCTGTCCCCGTTTCAGCAAGTGTTTGGCGTCCAACCTCTCCAAGCCCTTCTCGATCAGGTTACTAGAAACATCAATCCCCAAACTGTTTTAATCAGTTTCTTCGCATTCAATTTCATGGGCTCCTACAAGAGCACCCCGAAGGTGGACAACCGTATGGCCTGCAGATACCGCAAGATTAAGGCTGTCGTCAGGGTCATGGTCCGGTTCCTAGACACCTTTCCCTCCACGAAACCAACAATCGAAGAAGCTGATATTGTCATGAACCGCATCAAGAGCACCCTGTTGAGTGCTCCCAGTGTCAAGACCCATGGGAAGTCGTTTAATGTCACTACACCTATATCCCTCTCCATCATCCGTGCCAATGAAACACTCCTCTGTGACAAGTCCAAGCCTTGGTACCGCCCCCTTCCAGTTAACACTCCCTACGACTTCATCGAACATATGTACTCTCACAAGATCTATGAAGTATAGGACACTATCCTTAAAAAGCCTAAATCAATCTCCTCGAACAGTTCGACTGCCACATCGTACGACCGCCATCTCTCACTCGACAGGACCCGAATCCGTAACGGGAACCTCAGTGACAGCGTGGATAATCTTTGTAGGAAGATCAAGCAATGTCTGAAATGCCGCCATGCCCTCCTGGAATAGTTCTTCAGTGTCAATGGTATCCCACATATACTCGCAGACGACAGCTCCTTCCTCATCAAGCCATAGAAGCAACAAGTACTCATGATTTTCTCCAATGTGGTAGTAGCTAGTAGGTCTAGCTAGCAATGGTATCACTCGCTCGGTCACAGGAGAAAAGACGCACCTTTTCCCCAAATCAATTTTTTCCATCCTCCAAAACCGGTACCGGTACAGTCGTATCGCTGACATGCAGCAATACAATACATGTATCACGTTCGCGATCTCGCTACCAACCAACAGCAAGCAACAACACAACAACAAGATCAAGGACGCCAACAACCAGTGCGGCCAACACCCTACGGTCCATGGAAAGCTTTGACGACTCTTTGTCATTTGGAAGCTGTTGCACAGTCGTAGTCTGTAACGTAAGGAGAGTAACCCCAGAAAAAGAGATTAAATTGAATGGTGACGAAGGTACGGAGATTTTCTCGTATCAGATTCATTGACGCTATCCTCGCCGTCGGTCTGGTCTCATCTTGATTTTTATTTCACTAACAGCACTGAAGGAAGAGGTTTCCCGAATTTTCAGCCTACCGGAAGTTCGGCTCTCTGAAGACGAAAAGCGTACGTTGCACCTTTTGGTTACTGCTGCGCAAACAGGCAATAGTTTCAGAACAATTTGGTCGACAATCAAGGACGCATTAGAAACAAGCCACCCCGAAGAGTTGGCCAATTTCCAACAGGCTCGACAGAGTGTTGGTGAACGTTCCCTGGAAATCCAACAAAGCATTTTGCGGCATGCCCTTGGAGGGCATGAGCAACAGCCACCGCTGCACGTAATCAGGCGCAGCGATCAACAGTGTGCCTCGTCGCTGGAAAGTAAAGGAAACTCCAACTCCGCTGGCAGTAAGAAAAAACGCAAAGTCGCTACCCAAGAGGTGGATACCGAAATCCTACAGTTACTCAAGGGTGTCCTGGGGCACTTGTCGCCGGGGGCGCTTGATCAGCTGAAAACTGACATAGGAGCAGTTCCTTTAGAGGAGAACTCTGAAAACGAAAGCTATGGGAGCGATTCTTCGAAATATACGAACATTCTCACGAATTCATGAGCTTGATCCATGAAGACTCTGGTTTAACTGCAGGTGACGGACTGGTTGCCAGGAATGCTTTTGTTGCAACTCTCCATCAATGCCCGATTACCTTTTATTTGATGCGAGAAGCTTTGTTGAACGACGACAATGATGACAGTTTGATCGCGGAGAGGGAAGCGATGGAAAGAGATTACGGAGAGGCCAACGATAGAAAAACTGTAGCCACAGGTAGTAAGCTTTCGGACTAGATTGCCATCCAAGGAGGCGGCACTATCTCCTTGTCTTTCATGCGGGATAAAAAGTATATGCGTTAGTGGGAAGACCATTTTTTTCTTTTTTTGTAAGTATCACAGTTGATAATCGTGATCCCTGTCCAGTACAACGAATAGCACAGATTCCTTCCAGCCTCCTGGCCTCTGGTACGTATACTGTACATGTACTATATTGTACTGTACCACACAAACGAGCAGAGAGTAAAAAATTCTATTTGACAACCCTGGGGGGTGCCTCAAAGCTACCTGTTATATTTCCTGCATCGTCTTGAACCATCCCTTTCGGGGACACCCACACCTAGCTAGCACCGAATTCAACCACCTCCAACCGACTTCGACCACCTGAATTACCACCTTTCGACCGCCTTAGTTACCATCTTTCACCACCTTAGTTACCACCTTTTACCGCCTTATTTAGAACTACCGCCTTTGACCACTATCAGCCACCTTGCAACACCATTGTCTGCTTGGCGAGTCCGGGAAAACCCAAGATGTGACAGCAACGGATGTTTTGAGGCACTCCCAAGTTGTTAATAATGTCGAAGACAAATCCCTATCCCTAATGGGGGACCGAGGTGAGATAAACTGTTGAAAAGGTGTGAACTTGAACGCACAATTTCTCTAATTTAATCAATATCCTTCCAGCTCTACTGTCTAGTAGACTGGCTATTTGTTTCGTTTTCTCTTTCTCTCTCGTTCAG